>JAQGAP010001114.1:0-22820 GCA_034697805.1 Orchesella bifasciata | reverse complement strand
AAGGGAAGTTAGCTGCTTCAGGTCTTGGTGTTTCCTGGCAGATGTCCATGCGGAGTGATGCTTTGAGCGTCACAGCAGGCGTACGTCAAGTCTTTAAAATATTAGGCGTTAGGTGATCGTAGTCTGGAAACATCACATGTTTTAGACAAAGGCATCCAGTCGTAACTTCTAAATGGTAATTCAAACTAAGCTGTATTCACTTTGTGAAAAATTGAAAGTAAGTGTTTGTGCGTTGCTCCCCACTTTTTATTTCGTTTAAAATAGATTATGACGCAAATTAGTTCTAATAGTGTGACATTACGGGTAAAATGCACAATGTGAAATTTAAAATATTTACAGTATGATAATAGCGTAAAACAGCAATTCGTTTAGCAGATAAAACACTTGACTTTTTAGTTAAATGTTAAAAATACATTTTCCTCTGAAGAAGTTCGTATTTTTCCTGGATTTCAATGAAGTCAAACCATGAATGGTTACATCATACTCTCGACACTATTGAATAAAAAACGAAGCTAATGGTAGTAGTTCTGTTATGTATGTATGCTCGAAGAAATACTAAAAAATAAAGTAAAATTCTCAAAACACGTTTAAATGTATATCGTCCAATGTGCATATATTTCTTGCACACAGCAAATTTTTACTGTCTTCAGAAGCTAAATTGTAAATTTTTTCAGTTAACTCTATGGCAATACAGGTATTGATTCAGTTTTCTGAAAGGAATATTCCTCAATAAAGCTAATAATTAAACATGATTTTTTAAAATAGGAGTAGGCACAGTAGGATTCTTTGGAATGTAGGCTAGCTATGTAGATACCTACGATTTGAGAAAAGCGGAGGCATTTCCAAACCAGTTTTAGTAATTTATTAGTCAGATCTGATTTTTGCTTACACTAAGGCAAATCGTTCTTACAATTTATGTTCGACGATCTTTACTCCATATATCACACATATCACTATTAAACGTTTTTGCACGAAATTGAGAATATATTTAAGAATCTCTTAAAGGACGGATGCTATTGATTAACGCTTGTATTTTTGTCTTCCTTCGCCACGTTTGCATTTGAAAGTCACTAAATTATTGGCATTGCGAACGACGTTTAGGAAAGCATTTGTTCCGGAACCGCCTCAAGCAAAGACTGCACAATGAAATGGGCGTATTGTTTGTAATAGGGGTGTGAGTTTACATGCAAAATGATCCATGCAGTTTGGGCAGGCAATGAAAGTTTATCTCTTTCATAAGAATTTTTAAATTTGCTTTAATCTTAGATTTGCAAAAAAGACCAACGTATGGTGACGGTGCAGTTTACTTTCCAGGCAAAACCGTTCTTTTTTCCGCAACGATGGAACACGGGTGATCGAAAAGTTAGTCACGGAATATGTTACACGCACGATCTGAGATTGGCTCCCGACCCCTAATTTCATATCGTTTTATCTTCAAAGTTTTCAAGATGTCAAGATGCCCAGCATGGGCTTGGACTTGAATAATGTAAAATCAGAAGGTGTTGTACATGCATGTATTCTTAGGTTGACAAAATGCGATGTTGTTGCAATAAAGAAACGCGTGATTTTATGGAAGTTGTAATAGTTTCAGTTATGATTTATGTAAATGAATTGTTTCCATGAATTTGTTGACGAATACTCACATCTAAAGTTTGCATTGCAGCTACAGGTATGAATGTCAAAGCTTGATTAAGTGAAAAAGAACCGAAAGGAAAGTTCAATCAAAATTAATTTTTCGAAGCTCATCTCAAAAATACCCTTACTGCTATCTTGCACTGTATTTGATGCACAGCGACACTCCTGCAATTAAAGTGTATTCGTAATTGTTACAGTAAATCTAGAACTCCAGTTGAATAAAGAAGGAATGAAATTGAATCAAGCTATTTATGATGCTATTGAAGCTGAAAAATCTGTGGATGATATTTATGAAGTTGATGGTGATAATCCCATGACAAAGAGGAAATGAAGGCCATCAATTTTAAAAACACACATTAAAACTTGGAAATGTTGTATTCGTTTTGACATTTCAAAGAAAAATTAAAGTGTTTCAATTTGACGCACTAATTAAGTTATGAACATTTCTTCAATAATATTATCGATAATGTAGGTAACAGGTTTAACAATTGTAGTTTTTTATATGAATTAGAATCATCGTCACTGATACTTTTAACATGTCAGTGTCAGTTATATAAATCAATAAAAAGTTAGTTCGTTGCTGATGTTTAATGACGCTGACGCTTACAAAAAATCATTCAAAACAATTATTTGTATGTTTCGCTAAAGAGTCGGATCTAGAAAATAATTTTTGACAACTATTTCACGCTCTTCTTCTGGAATCTGTTCTAAAATCAGTTTTGGCAGATACGAGCTCAGCTTGTTCTTGCGGCCCTTTACAAAATACTCTCGCAAATTTTTAATATCATGACAAATTGATTTTGAATTATCCTCCTCATTAAGACACTGCTATCTAAATTTTTTGAAGGGCGATGGTATTTCTCCTGCAGTTCTCATAGTTTCGAATAATCTCCTCACCTTAAATTCTCCCATTGAAATTACAAGTCACAAATGGATTCTCCCAACTCGAAACAGATATCACAGCTCACCAATCCTTCTTTAATGTCTTCACATAAATTTAAATTATTATTGAGATAAGGTGATAAAATCTTGAGTATTTTGAATGAGCAATTTCCTCCGTGACTTTGAGGTTTGTAGCAGAAAACACAGAATGAATTTCTTTATCTTTGTTCCATTTTAAAAGTTAATTTGCAAGCTCAATTCAATTTAAATTCATTAAAAAAAATTAGTTAGAAGACACAAAACCCCACGCGTAGTAGGCAATCATAAGTTTTATTCTACTCATAATAATATGAACCCTGCAAAGGTCTAAGTTTTTCACTCGAGTAGAAATGGGTTTGTCTGACAATATTATTATACATTGTGAAGTGTGAAAACACGATCATGATGACAATGATAATGCCAAAGTTTAGTGCATTTTCAGGTTGTAGGGTTTTCAACGTTTGGCTACATTCCCACCGTCACGTACTCATTTAGTTTGGGTAGTTTCTGCTTTGTAAATTTTATATACATTTAAAAGGTTTCTCGGTATTCAGTACCTTTTGTATAGCACTCCAGAAGACCAGACATGCATGTGAAAAGGCATTCTATACATGCTGATAAAGGACTGTCTAGTCCTCGTCCTCATGCATTTCTGTATGGACAAATTATTTCTGTTCCGAGTTCGTGACAACTCACACATAATAAAGCAGGTTTACCATTACTTCTCTTATCCACTTGGCGAGGGTTCAGTCGTACTTTATTTTCCATCTCTCAGTTACTTGAAAACAAACAATAAAAATACAAAATTGGTGCATTGCAAATTAAGGTAGCCATTTGTCGTTTAGTCACTCTATTTTTCCATATTGTTCCTAAGATTTGTTTTTTAGCAGAACTATTGTATTATATCTTGCAAACCAGGTGAGGGTCATCCGTGAAACAACGAACACGAACAAAAAAACCAAACTCAAGATGAACCGTCCTCATTCGGTGAACAAGAAACCTAAATCGTCCTGCGACAAAAAAGTAGACAACCCAATCCAAACTTACAATTGCCAAGTGTGCTCCAAAACCTTTGCACGTCTTAACGGACATGCGGAAACTCAACAAGAGAAAAGGTTTGAGTGCAAAACGTGTGGGAACAAGTTTACTCGTGCTTCATCTTTAAAAACCCACGAAAGAACTCACACGGGTGAGAAACCATATAAATGTGAAGTGTGCCCAAAATCGTTTTCCCAATCATCTCATTTGCGTCAGCATATGTTCACTCATTCTGAAGAAAAGCGTTTCTACTGCCCTGTTTGTGACAAGATGTTTGCATATAAGTCTTATTTGAACGCACATTTGCGAATTCATACGGGCGAAAAGCCATTCAGTTGCGAACACTGCAAAAAAGGTTTAAATTCAACTCGAATTTAAACAGTCATATCAAAGTTGTACATTTGAAGCAAGTTTCAAAGTTTAAGTTCGTTGTTTGTTCGAAAACCTCACGATCCGTGCAGTCACTTAATGATCACATGCATACTCACACTGGAGAAAAGCCACACCAGTGTCACGTTTGCGGAAAGCGATTTCGCCAGCAAAAAAACGTTACCAAGCATTTACGTACCCACAATGGGGAGAAACCATTCGCCTGTGAAATTTGCGGAAAAGGGTTTGCACAGAATGGCCATCTTTCAAACCACATTCGGGTCCACTTGGGAGAAAAGTACTTCAAATGTCCTGTTTGTCTAAAGTATTTTTTTTCTAATACTGGTCTCCAGCTTCATAAACAATCAATTCACGAGACGGAGCCTCTGCACGCATGCAGAATTTGTGACAAAACATTTCGTTTTTTTCACGTACTCAAAAACCATGTGCATAGTCATACTAAGGAGAAACCATATAACTGTCGAGTTTGTGGAGCCAAATTTTCTCAAAAAGGCAATGCAACAGAACACAAGCAAATACATGAGCAACGTGAGGAAGCGTTCGAGTGTATTATCTGCATGAAAAGGTTTACTTCGCTTAAGTCGCTTTTGGAGCACGCACAACCCCATGCTGATGAAAGACCTTTTTTGTGTAAATTTTGTGGTGAAGATTTCGATTCTCGATACATGGTTGGTAATTAAACAACTCATTAACAAATCCATCCTGTTTCAATTTACTATTTGCGATCGTTCAACGCGTGATCATTTCTTGTCAGTAAACGTTTAATTATCCAAAGGCTATGCATCCCAACATCTGATTAAAACGTGCAAAAATGTAATTAAATTCTAATACAAAAACCTGACTTTTCAGGTAAAACTACCTGGAATGTACTAATATTACTTAGAGTAGTGTATGGAACTATTACCATGAAGGAAAACACCTTTTGAACCATGAGAAAGTTACACAACAAGGTGCACATAATGTGGAAACAAGTTTACTCTACCTTTACACATGAAAACCCGAGAATGAATTCACACGGCTGAAAATCCGTATAAGTGTGGAATGTTTCATTATCTTAGTGCCGTAGTTTCACAATAACAATTTTTTAAACTGCTATGATTTGAATCTACCTTTGTTTAACATTAGTAGGTACATTTGTACATTTTCACTACGAAAATTTGGGGAAAGGTTGCAATTTTCTACTGCAAAAACAATCAGCATATTAAGTATTTCATTCTGTTTGTACAAATCACATAATATGTAATTTCACAACACAAGTTCCCATATGCATTACATATGGGAGCTGCAGTAAAACAACAGTGCGGGTTTAGCTGCAGTTTAAAATATGCTGAAATGTCCGGTAGCTCGAGTTAAAATTACATAAAAACTTTGTCTATTTTCTCCGGTATTTATATGCTGATACAGGATGTTTAGCTATTACATATATTATGGCGTTATTGGTTATAAATAAATACTTATTAAAATTCCGCCTTTGACATCTATTCTGCATAAATTTATTGATCACATAAGTAGTAATTATTTCAAGTTTCTTGGTGATAAATGAAGTTTTCAGCAGTTTTTGTAGAGACAAGTGGAATTGATAATTTTGGAAAACAATATTTCATACAAATGTTACATTATAAAGGAAGATACAAACTCATCAATTTAGATAGTAGTCATCATCATCGTAATGTTTCTCAGAGTTATGACTAGGGTCGGGATTCATATGATTTCGCATAGTTTTTGTTTGTAAACTGACAGCTCAGACATTTTGAGTAAAGTTGAATACACAAAGGATAAAGCATCATTTCCGAAATTTCCCAATATTCAAAGATTAATGTGGCCGATTCTTGATCATTTTAAGTTTTTATTCTTATAATAATCCATTTATCGTAAAGTTTCATAGCATAAAACAGTTAAGCTAGGACCACAAGTCGCTATAGCTTGACAGAAATCGGTCGACCAATAGGGGTATCAAGCAAGGCTATAGCTTGGCCGGTAAGGCTATATGTGTACCAGGTCGACCTATAGCCCGACCTCGTAATATCTACTCCTGTGATGTTTGGAACTAGCTTCCAATAACTGAGGTTCGGAAACAAGTGGCTATTAGTTAACATTACATTTATTCCAATACAAAGCATATATCAGATTGAGTACAGACAAGTGTGTAAGTATCAATCAATAGTGATAATGATCATGACGTGTGCTTCCTCCAGTCGGCTTAGTCCCTGCTTGTCCGTTGTCTTGTACATTCGCTCCGCGTGAAGCCAGCATACTGGTTTGAGTGAGACTCGATGGTACAACTCCTGGCTCCAGAGAGCGTTTTTTTGTAATGCTAAATACATGGGGAAATTGTAATTTTGATTTAATTTAATGATTGGGAAGTCGTTTGCAGGTCAGGTGTATTCCATCCGGTGCAGTTTTTCTGCTGGTTCTAACTATGTGTTTAGTTTTTCTAAATATTTAGAACTCTTACAACCTGACTGCCTTCTTGTTCGGTCAACCTATAGCCCGACCACGACGGTCGCCCTATAGCACGACTTTGTCGAGCTATAGCTACTTGTGGTCTTAGCTGCAGTTGCTTCTAGTCTGGCAAAGGACTAGGGTCTCTTATGTAGTTGGTTTGTGTGCTTACTTCTTTAAAATTAGTAAAGCTTTAATTCATAGAATATTTCAATACCCAACTCGTAGGGCTCCTCATTCAAATGAGTTCGAATATGGTTGGAGAAAGATTTATTTGGAAATTGTGTTCGGCAGAAGGGACACGAACACACTTTAAAGTTTTGGTTCAGTTTTAGTGGATTCATTATGATTGTTGGTTTTTGTACATGTACATTTTATTCCACTGAATAAATTCAATCCTGAGTTGATTGAGCAAACTTATTTCAAACCTTTTAAAGGGCCAAAGTTCACTACTTTTTTCATTTACAAAATACTAAATGTGGTTGCTTTCAATAAATGAAAATCCGATTATGTTAGTAACACAACTTAAAATATTTCAACGTTTTGAACACAAGAATGTTTTTGCTGATGAAATTGAATGAGAATACAACTTCACACATTTGTACTTTTCCCATATCAAACATACCGCTACAAGCTATGTCAAAGAATGACGTACCTAACGAAAAGGAGAATGAATGAAAGTTCCTTGTGTTCGCTCTTTTCCATTTTTTACTATTTTGAACATAGAATCATATATTCCGAATTGAATTGGTGGGCTGTGGTGTATATATAAAACGTACTTCCATCCATACTTCTTAACTGTATGTGTAGGTATTGTAAGAAAAATTTACCTTGAGCTTTTTATGTTCACCTTGATGACCGTTATACAGGGGTTCGCTCATTTTTGGTTGTAAAGTAAGAAAATGTATGTATTTCCTGCTCCCTTGAAAATTATGGTACATCAATCTCAAAACCTTGTAGCCAAGTCGATTTTTACAAGTAAAGTAACAGGTACCATTCAGAGCCGAAATATAATGCAGAAAATTTATGCATACACAATAATGTAAAATACTTGTTCATATGACTTTGAATGGGAATAAAGCAATGCAAAAAGCGACGTGAAACACAATCGCTCTGTGAGGATGCCTCGTTTTGGTTTTATATGTTGTCTTTTGTGGTTTTAAGAAGAAATAGCATCATAGCCATTATTGTAAACAACCAGGCATTGCTTTTCTGATGGTATTAGCTTGAGAATGGCCAACAAAGCTGATCTTTTCCTGAAGCAAGTAAGGAACTGTTGATGATGATGAAACTTACTTCTAGAATGTATGGTACATGGCAAGTCATGGTATATTTTACATGTATACTTCACTCCAATAATGGAGATGTATTGTTGTGGCTGTAAAGTTTTCAACGTTGGGCTACATTCCTACCGTCACGTACTCGTTTATTCTGGTATGTTTCTGCTTTGCATATTTTAGATACATTGAAAAGGGTTCTCGGTATTCAGTACCTATTGTATAGCACACAGCAGACCAGACATGCTTGTGAGAAGGCTTCCTTTCCATACTGATAAGCGACTGTTCAGTCCTTATGCTTTTTTGTTTGGAAAAAGTACTTTTGTTTGTTGTTAGTGACCGCTCACACATACATATTAAGATAGGTTTGCCATTATTGCTCTGACCCACTTCGCGACAGCTTGGTCGGTCCAGTCCTTCTTTATTTACAATCTCTCAGCTACTTGAAAGCGAACAGTATTATTTAGAAAATTAGTGATTTGCAAATAAAGGTAACCACTTAACGTTTAATCAATTTTTTTTGCAAGATTTTTTAAAACAGAACTATTGTATGAATTTCTTACGAACAGGTGAAGACCACCTGTAATACAACAACCACAAATAAAAACAACCAAACTCAAGATGAACCGTCCTCATTCGTTGAACAAGGAACCTAAACCGTCCGGTCACAAAAAAGGAGACAACCCAATCCAAACACACAATTGCCAAGTTTGCTCCAAGACATTCGCAAATCATGCAAATCTTAACCGACATGCACTCACTCACCAAGAGAAAAAGTTTCAGTGCAAAACATGTGAAAACAAGTTTACTTATGCTTCCCTCTTAAAAAGACACGAAAGAATTCACACGGGTGAGAAACCGTGTAAATGTGACTCGTGTCCAAAATCGTTTTCTAGCTCATCTGATTTAAGGCGGCATAAGCTTATTCATTCGGGGGAAAAGCGTCACTGCTGTCCTGTTTGTGACAGGAAGTTTACACAGAAGTGCGATTTAGATAACCATTTACGAATTCATACGGGAGAAAGACCATTTAGTTGTAAACACTGTAAGAAAAGATTTAAACAAGGATCTCAATTACAAACACATGTGAAAGCTATCCATTTGATGGAAGTGCCAAAGTTTAAGTGCGTCGTCTGTTTGAAAAGATTAGCGTCAGCCCAGTCACTTAATCGGCACATGCATATTCACACCGGGGAAAAGCCTTACCCGTGTCACGTTTGCGGAAGGCGATTCCGTCAAGAAAACGTCCTTGCCAAGCATTTACATATCCACACTGGTGAGAAATCTTTCGTTTGTCATATATGTTATTTGTGGAAAAAGGTTTTCATAAGGAGGCAATCCATCAAACCACATTCGGGTCCACTTGGGGGAGAAGTACTTCAAATGTTCTGTTTGTTTAATGGAATTTTGCTCTCATTCAGGTCTCCTTAGGCATCAACAATCAAGTCACCGGACGGAGTTTCTTCACACATGCGTTATTTGTGACAAAAACTTTCACTCTCTTGATCGACTCAAAGAACATGTGTATCGCCATACCAAAGAGATGCCATATACCTGCCGAGTTTGCCGAGCCGAATTTTCTCGGAAACGTGATGCAAAAGAACACAAGCAAATACATACGCAACGGGAAAAAGCGTTCGAGTGCATTATCTGCATGAAAAGGTTTACGTCGCTCAAGTTGCTTTTGGGACACACACGAACCCATACTCATGAAAGACCATTTTTGTGTAAATTTTGTGGCAAAGATTTCCGCACTACGGTTGGTAGCCATGAAAGGAAATGCTTCACAACTCCTGCTAAGCATTAAATAATTTCAAGTTTAAACTACTTTTGAAACACTGTACTATTTTTAATAACTTTGTTTCTTGATCTACGTGTGTCGTGCATATGTATATGAGGATGTTTATTCCGTTAATTTAATAGACGTGAAATTTTTTGTAAGCGAATAATCTAAATAATTCAATACATGAATGATGAATAAATATAAATACTTTTTTCATAGCAGTGCTCTTCAGAGAAATAAAATGACAGCATCCTTTTTGTCAGGATGACTGCGGTTAATCATTACCCGCTAATGGATGAAGAAAAATAAACTGCGCGTCAGGTTCAGAAGAATATTTTGTTTGTATTTTTTCATCGGTTACGTGTTGGTTTACGTATTGTACTTACTTACGATTAATAATGCCTGCGTCAAACACAGCCCCGTAAAGTACTTTTGAATGACCTGAAACAAATAAACGTGGATGGCTTTTACACTTTTTATCACATAAAATAATTTGAATTCACTGTTAAACCGGAAAGTCTACTATAGCAAAAGTTACCATTCTAAAAGTTTCTACTTTTCAAACTCACTAGTTAACATGCTCTTTTGTAAACGCCAAAATCAACCTTCGATTTCCTGATAGGCAACAGTCTACAGGTCACTAATTTGTCAGATGCTCTGATGGATCAATTCCACCAGGAAACCTGCAAGCACAAGGCAAATGCTTCCCCCAACTAGGGAATGAAAGGAAAGTGGAAATGTTTCCAAAAATTAAAATAAGTTCCCTCAAACAACAGGGTTTCCAAGTGGGTTTATTGCAATACTTTCAGAAAACTGTCCGCGGAGTTGTGATTCTCCTTTGTCATGCTCTACTCAGGTCGAACAGCAAACCGACAATGAATGCCCAATACCATTTTGGGTGGACTTATCTTATCTTGAACTTATCAGCTCCACAAATGAGAAAAACAGTGCTTAAGTTGAAACAAAATAAACTACGAACAAGGTTTTCCTTACAAATTACACACCATTTCCATAAACACAACGTTGAACAAACGTTTGTTAACAAAGAGAAAATACAATCAAATGAATATCTTAACCTAAACTAAGCAGAAACAATATTTTTTTGAATTGTTTGTGAAAGTAACGAATTTTTCCAAATTAGCCTAACAACGTTGGAAAACTGTGTGTTTGTAAACATATGCCGGTTGATTTCCCTGCTTTTTGTCTTTGCAGTGCTCAGGCTTGATGCGAACATGCCACACCGCGAACCCCCATCATTACTGGGACCTATGCCTCAAAGCTACGTTCGTTAGATAAAGACGGTCTCCTTGGCCTTGATGCATAACTCCAATTCTATGTAGCAATACATTCTTTATAGCATGGGCATTACGTTTCTTGCATTAAAAATTATGGTAGTACACTTGAACCAATGATTTAATTTTTATACGACTGGATATATGTAACACATTAAATGCGTATAAGTATTTTCCAAAGTCAAATTACTAGTTCACATTTGGGATGGGCCGTGGTTTTCCGGCCGCAGCATTTGAGCATTGCGTTGACAGACAATATATAAAAATACAAAGAAATACCAACTGAAGTAAAACAAGTGGACTGATTTGCTTTCTGGCAACATTTTCTCAAGAGAAATTATTGCGTTTAGTTTGTGTAATCGTTGCATTGGTGCAACATTTCTTCATTTAGAACTGCTAATATTTGTTTTTTAAATTGAGCCTTTCAAGATATCATCAAACATGAGGGTTTTGAGTCTTACTGGCATTCTATTGGTATTTTACACCTGTCGAACAAATGGAGTGCCAATAACTTATGATTTTACTGATCCGGTCAATGCAATTAGGGCAGGTAACCTTTCTGTTGGCGAATTTTCAAAGGACATCAAAGCCCATTTTGGAAATTTAACAACGCCACTGAAGTTTTCAGTCGCTTATTCTCCAGGTAAGATTTATATTAAAACATTTAACAAAGCCTCTCAAGTAAAATTTAAAAGTGCTGAATTATCGTAGATTGCTTTGCCACCGCGGAATGTTTAAACGAGGCCATTCAGTTTGTTTTCGATGTTAAAAATGAACTTTTCACACACAACGTGCAGATTGAACATATAAATTTTCGGTTCAGGTTTGTCCTCATAGCAAAGCAATTAGTCGAAGTATTTAAATACATATTATACGCTTCTAAATATTTTATAATTATTTACTAATGTTTTTACAGCACTGACGTAGGAGGGATAAAAAATCTCAAAAACCCGACTAATGAAACAAAAATGATCATACCAGAAGGTAAACATGACATCAGCCTTTTTTTGACTCACGATACCCTTTGTGACTACGACCTATGGTTTACTCCTAGAAACCAATGGGATATTCTGCTGAATTCTTCAACGTGGGTTTCTCCTGACTCAGTACCTAATGTCCGTAATATCGGATTTGGTTATAACGAGAATTTAATAGGATGTTATAAAATGTCACCTGCTTATGAATCTACAAAATATTTGCACACAACGTTTGGCCTAGGCAATACTTCGTGTGTTGTAGAATCATTTGGACTTTTTAAGAAAAGAATGGATGACCTACACGGTAGGAATATAGAGTTTGTAAAACAAAACTCGAAATTGATACTCATTAACTACTCATCAGCATCACATTGTTTCGGGAATGAGTATTATCGTCATATACAGGAAAGTTATTGGGAACGCTATACAAATAACAAAATAGGCGCAACAATTCGGATGCCTGTTGGACGCTTCGAAATTCCGAGGTACTCCGCAAACAAAATAATTCCATACATTGATCCAAAATCCTGTCATGGCGAAGATTCATACCCGTGGTACGCACCAGCTGCACTACAAGCCCTGAGCAGATATTTTGGAGCTGTGGTTTTAACGCATGGTGGGTAAACCAAACTTGCTTGTTGTTTCGTTTGCAGGATTGTTTAAAAATGTGTTATGTTTCCTGTTTGTAGTTGAATGGAGGGAGATGACATTCAACGCTTCCAGCATTGTTACTAACGGCAACCCAGATATTCGACTCCATTTGTTGATAGATTACACAGATTGGTTACAAGACAATCCAGAAGATCTTGATTTTAGTGGGCGGGATTACAACTGGTCAGTAGTAGAGGAACAGCTTAATGAACTCGGTGAAATCCTTTTAAATCCTCTTGAAAACGTCAACGTTATAACACTGGTATTTCCAGTACCAACAAATCACACTGCTGAAAATTTCACCGTTAACGTCAACTCTGGTTTGGTTCGACGAGTGTCGCCTCGGCTAGAAATTGGCTGTGCATTTGGGCCAAGCTCATTCGGGACATCATTGAACTCTTCCTCAAGTGACGTGGTTGCGACATGTAAACAAGTTAACGGTTCTCTTTACACTTTGCAGAGTTATTTCAAACTGAAATCAATAAGCGAAGTGAACAAGGAAAATGTTGACCATTTTGAAAACATCGTGCGACCGAAACTGGAAGAAATGAGGAAGTTTAAAGAGGAAGTCTTAGTTTTACACCCTCAAGCAACAGTGTACTTTCAACTCCGAATTGAACTGGAGATGGATGACAACCAAACAACCGTTTTTTGCAACAGTGAAGCTTTGAGTTTGAATGAGTACTTGGAAGAAATCGTATATTGGGCGGCATTACATGGCATTGCACTAATCATGGGGCGGTCCTTTGATGACAATTGCCAGAGCAAATATCAATCTTGGTTTTCTGTTCTCAGACCAGCGGAACCAGGAAGAGAAATTTCGCCTTCTATTAACCCGCGATTCGTTCTCCGTAATTCTCCAAAGATAATTACAGATGCTGAGGTTGAACCGTGTTTAGAATAGACGGTGAAGAAGCCAGTTGTAACGGGGTCCTATTTTCACAACAATTACTTGGGTTCAGTATTGAACACGTTAGATTTTCGAACAGGCGAACCAATTACTCCAGAGGAATATGAAATACTTTTACAGTTCACATTTCACAGATTTGACCTTGTGATGGTACTTGTTACAAGTGATACATACAAGGATATTATTACAGCTATCAACACACTAGCTTCTGATGAATTGATTGAGGATGAAACAAAAAGGTTTTTCATTTTATATCTTGATCCCCGTGACGAAGTAGACGGCGACGAGAAGTTACGGGATTTTTATGGGTTTTTAAGCTTTACAAAAGTGACTCTCGAGAGTAACATGTCGCTTCTAAAAGGAATCACTTTTGCTGAGACTACGTTTGCATAAAAAAACGAAATTCAGAGCCTAGTTTTAGGAACTCGTCGTAATACGCTGGCAGTTGAGCGGGGTCAGAGTTTGAGTTTGGACGTAGGAATTATGTTGACTTTAACCGAATGTCAAAACATAATCGTGAACGCCACTTCACGAGAACAGATTCCAAAGGAAACTGACAATTTACTACATACATCAAGGTACTTATTTTGCTGGAAAGAAGTGAATTTGAAAGCGTATTACAACCCAAAAACACTTGGAAGCCTATTTGATAACCACCTTTACACCAAAAAGGTTTATCAAGAATTTTACCCCCATTTAGATGTGTATTTTACAATAGACGTGAGAGTAGATTTAATGAAAACTACAATGACTGAATACCTCTTTCTACTTTCTCATTTTCGAGAATTCGCTACCGCATACAATTTAAGCTATCTAATTGTTAACGCTTTTGATAACGAAAGACGAGATCAAAACGGATGGTGGAAAATTTCAAATTACTCAAACCTGTCCTCAACATCAATCTACGAGGAAAAATATTCCGGTACTGGCATATGGCAACATTGTTAACCCAATTTTTTTATGCAACCGCTAATTTGTATGTTTTTTGCTTGAATAGTTTCCGTTGGTTTCAAAACTTGGGTGCCGTCTCGCCATATAAAATTAAACCAAACCACAAACACTAAAAACGTGGCTAATGATAACACACTACGTATTATTTTAGGAGTCATTACTGCCGGATTTGTTTTTATGATTGCACTTTCAGGTTTTCTACTCTGGTATTACAAAAAGAAGATATCACAATATCTGTCAAATGAAGAAGTA
This sequence comes from Orchesella bifasciata, assembly GCA_034697805.1. Classification (NCBI taxonomy): domain Eukaryota; kingdom Metazoa; phylum Arthropoda; class Collembola; order Entomobryomorpha; family Orchesellidae; genus Orchesella; species Orchesella bifasciata. The sequence goes on along the minus strand of JAQGAP010001114.1, from coordinate 8,301 downwards.
AAGGAATTTTATAACGGAAAGCAAGGGACTGACGAGGAACAAAATTTTGACTCCAAGTTTGACAAAAAGTTCGAATTACCTTTTGCAGATATTTTCATTGGTAATATACTAAAAGCATTTCAAAAAATATATGGCGATGTGATGTTATAATTATTCCGTGATATTTGTTAAGATCCGAAGGATTTGTTGGGTCGCGGTAACTTTGGAACTGTTTACAAAGGCTTGGTAAAGGATGAACCTGTTGCCCTCAAGCGACCAAATGACAACTGTTCAGCTGACTGCTTTAAAAGTGTTTTGTGCGAAGTAAAACTGCTTTGTTATATTGGCACACATCCCAACGTGATTCAGTTTGTTGGGGCTTATACAAAAGAAATTCGGAGAGGTGAAGAATTATCATTTAGATTATAAAACATTGCATCGTGTTTGTTGGGTACATTATAATTATTTTAGGCATATTATACATCGCAACGGAGCTGTGTTCAAAGGGTTCACTGGATGGACTGCTGCGAGCAAAGAAACGAGTCATTTCGAATATCGGCGATGCTGATATCGAAACAATTGGAAGTGAAGACGAGGATGCTCTAAATTCCCATGACTTGCACAGATTTGCAAAGGAAATTGCGAGTGGAATGGACTATATTGCAGGAAAGAATGTTATTCATGGGGATTTAGCTGCCAGAAATGTGTTACTGGATGAAAACTTGACATGCAAAATTTGCGACTTTGGACTTTCCCGTAAACTGTATGAGTACCAACAATACGTTAAGAAGTCGCAAGAACCTCTTCCCTGGAAATGGATGGCGTATGAAGGTTTAAAAAATATGCAATTCACAACAAAGTCCGATGTGTGGAGTTACGGTGTTACACTTTGGGAAATATACAGTTTGGGTAATTTTTTGTATGATTTTCATATAGGATTATCCTGATTACATAATCCTAAATTTGTTTTAATATTACAGGAAGTGCACCTTATGGAGGTTTGTCGTGGACGACTGGATTTGCTGATGATTTGAAGAATGGTTTAAGATTACAAATGCCTGAAAATTCAACGGAAGAAATGTAAGCTTTTCCTTAAAATTCATACCTCCTTCTTAATAATGGACTATTGAGTGTTTTGTTATAACGTTAGCTACAAAGCGATGTTGAGTTGCTGGGAAGTGGAGCCTGACGAACGTCCAACGTTTACTGACATGGTTGATTTTTTCAAACAAATTACTTCTAGCCAATATATTGTTTTAGGGATATAGTGATGCCAATGCACACATTCCATTTTAGATCAATTTTTTCTTACATTTTCCATTAGTATCTAACTATTTTGTCTTTAGAATAATTAGTTAGAGGTTGTAAGTGCTTTAAGTGTTCATGAATTTTGTGAAAGTCCTGTTCATCTTATATAATATATGACTAAACATTTGACTTGATTTACTTTAAAAGTTTTGGACTGCAATTCAATAGTAAAACCTATGTTCATGGTACTACTTGTTAAATGAAAGTTTTTGAAATAAAAAACGTTTTGTAAGATTCGATGGAGTAGGACTAATTTTAATGTGGTGTTTATATATATCTCTCCCAATCCAATATAACGTACATGAAACGCTTTGCATGAAACGTGTGCCAAAATCTAAAAAAACGTTTTTTTCGTGATCCAAATAATCGTGATTTGCTGTGGATATCCAAAATCAGAGTTGCATGAAAGAATTACTTTCGTTTTGCTTCCATGCGCCGTTCACATTTGTTAACTATAATGTACTATATTTGTAGTTTTCTAATATATATAGTGTGTGCGTAATAGTAATTGGATATTTTTTGACTCATATCATTTTGATATGACATGATTTGATGGATGGTAATCACTTAAAGCTTCTTAATATATATAAATATTTGTAATAACTATAAAAAAATTCCTCAGACACTAAACGGCTGATTTCTTACGTCTTGTACTCTGTTGTTTAAAAATGGATGTGATGGTATTATGCTCTATCTAGCCCAAACAATACATATTTTATGTACGGAAATATGAATAAATTATAATTCGTCAAATTACGCCAACACGCAGTACCCAAACTAAAAGTAGTGGAGGCAGAGTAAAGTCCACTTTGCCAAGCACCCTTCAAGAGCTCCGCGGCATTGTGTATAAAAAGATATACATAAAAACTCGCAACATGGCACACGCTTTTGAGAACAGGTGTACGAGGAGGCCTTTAGGAAACCACACGCGAAGGTCTGAGCAAAGTGTGGGTCATCTTGCGGATTGTTCTGATTGGCTATAAATATATCGTTATGCTTTGCTCCCACTTTGCTTTACACTATGCACGTCCGATATGCTATGCGATAAGCTACAAAACATGAATGCTAAATACAAAAGTTTTGGTATTTATTGAATTTGTTGCTAGAGTCCTGTTAAATGAGCTGTTGTGTAATGTTTTATTAAGGCTATTAAATTTAAAAGACTAGTCGATTTTTATGTATGCCAAATTAATTTTGCTCGTTTCAGATTTACGTTTAAAAGAAATTAGTAATCAATCAATTGTTCTCATACATAAAAGAATAATAAAAGAATATAAATTAATTTTCTTCTTTACATAATTTCAAATCTTAACCTGAGAAATATGTTCTTGAAATTGCAAGGTTTCATACAACTATTTTTAATATCTAACAATAAATGACCTGGAAAAGTTGGACAAGCAATCGTAAGCAACGCCAACAAAGTTATAATCACACATGACGTTTAATTTGTTCCTCCAAAAATCGAGGAATTCCTCCGTTACGGTTAAAACTATTAGTCGATTTATATTATTTATCGGTTGAATTATTATGTTACCTTATATACAAATGCTTTTAGTCCAAACCATGCAGTATGCCGATACATTTTCTGCATAAAAACGGTGATAAGAAAAAGGCAGCAAGAGTCCCAGATGTGCTATTCCTGATTTTATCAGGATAAAAACTAAAACGATTTACCAGTTTTATATGGATCAGTACCTTGCTCATGTTAAAAATTTATTTTCTCCATTCAGGTTTATACGTAAGTAATATTCCTGGCAATGCTAATGCTAGCCGATGAGAAATATATTACAAGATGCCACATAGCTTCTAAAATGAATAGGTACATAACCTTAATTTCCGGTATCAGGACGGACATCAACGACCATTTGCAATTAAGCAAATAGTAAACACACGTAAGCTTAGAAGGTTTCAGTTTTCTTAGTGTTTATTTGGCATACGAATTGATCGGAAAGCTACTGCTGTGATCCTCTGGATTTTCAAAATTCTTGAAAACTTGAGTATATGGGAATATTTTTTAAAATCTTCAGTCCGACTAATGAATTAACAAAGACTGCAATTGTAACCTTCACAAACGTAACTTCTTTTGCATAGATTTAGTTTGAACACTTCTTTCGATAAGCGAAATTACAATAATCTGAGTTTCTGGTTGAACTCCATGATTTTTATCAGTTAAATTTCAAATTAAGTAAACGAGGAGTTTTGCCATAACGTGACCATTATTTATACATTTTATTAAAAGATTTAAAATACATTCTATTTATATATTTGTGATTTCATGCAACCAAAAAGCCTCAAGTGGAAAAACCCAAGCATCTTTCGAGGGACCTAACCAACCTTAACTGGTTGATAACACTTCAAAACTCTAAGTAGTGAATACAATTATTTTAGGTGCCATGCACATTGAAAAATTTCACATTTAAAAAAAATCTCGTATAAATATTATGCAAAGATATATTTTCCCAAGAAGATATTGATTTACAGGGCACCTACATTTAATACACCAGCAACTCATTTTTCTCCATTTCGAAGGGGATATCTTCTGAGCTTTACCACCGGATATTGATTATCGATTGGGGAAAAACTAGCTCGTATCCCATTCCATTACAAAAACTACTGCAAATTGTGCAAAATCAATAAGGAATAACGTAGCCAAATAGAACTTAACTGGTATAAAACGCTGTTGTATAGTTGTTGCAGAGAGAGATTGTTTTGCTGAAAACACTAAGAGAAGCCATGAAGGTGCTCACTTGTTTCATCCTGTTCAACCTCCTCGAGCTGAGTCTTCAGTACTCTACTCTGGACTTTGGAACCAGCTTGGAAATGTTCAAGGACTGTGCAGTTCACATTGTCTTGCATCGTTTTGAGGTAAGTCTAACCATGCCTGTTTGTTGTAAACCTTTCAGTTAAAATCAAGTAAGTTTACTGACGTAAACAATAATACAGGGTGCTGAAAAATCATTCATTGTGAAGCCACTAGACTTTCCAATCGTTTTATCCGTGTTTCATTACGAACAACATGATAGAGAAGAAAAAGTCTGAAGAAAAAGGGGCGCAATGCAAAACCCGAAGTTACACACAAAAGAATCCGGAAAGATTATTCCTGTTTGCGTCATCACCGTCTGGGAAGTTGTATAGCTTTGTCCAAATCTTCGTAAATGCGTTTCCATGTGATCCCACTGAGATGTGTGCTCTTGATAGACACACAGTAAAGAGCTGATAGATGACTTAAGAGATGGTGTAGCTCAGTTGTAGAGCATTCGCCCGGTCAGCGAAAGGTCGTAGGTTCGCAGCCTACCACTGTCAATACACTTTTGTCACATTCAGCAACTCACTCATTCTGTTCGTTCATACATAGCATTACACCCACTGAAATTGTATACCTATTTGAACAGCCTATATTCGACCCGATATACGATTTTCAGTTTCTAAACTTGTCCAGTGAGATATCCAACATGCCGCTAAGCAAATGTTGCACGTTTTTAATTCGGAAACGGATATATCATCTCTTTCAAAAAAAGAAGACTTTGGACGCAGTCACTACATTTATCGCACAGCATTTATGGATGTCAATATGGAAATCTTCATTCCATATCCAATGGATGGGAACCCTACTAAATTAATATTTTGGATTGAAAATTCTGAAGAAAGTCTGCTGTATGAAGTAGTCCATACAGCCGTCATAACTATCACCAACCACGAAGATCAGATGAATTATTTACGGCAATATTGTCTTAAAACCTTTGTAATCCATCAATCAGAAAACTTTTATAGCTGCCTTGACACAAAACCTGAACTGAAGTCGACATTAGAACAATTTGATCCACAGGGAAATTGGGTTTCCGTGGAACGCATGCGTTTGTCACGCTCGAAAACCACTATTGAGTATCAAGGAAGATTTGACGACAGTAAACCTCTCAATGTATATCTCCGTGAATGGGAGGCCACGGATGATGAAATTGAGCCTATACTAATTGCAATAATGTTTCCTAATTCTTCTATTCTAGCTCGAACTGTTGTTGATGCACTAGAAAATCCAAAAGTATACAGTTCGTACGTCATCGATCCCACTTCAATTTCAAGTCGACACGACACTGTTGAGTTTATAACTTGTGTCCCTATTTCCGAAAAGGCATTTCTATCCTTAGTGGGATTTATCAGTGCCTTCGATTTAGCTACATGGCTTTCTATAGCTGTCTTAGCACTTTTTAGTGTTTATATGTCTCACTGCATTAGGTATTCAAATTCGACTTATTGCAACGGTTTATTCTTGTTTTATAGCATATAAATGGCGCAGGGTACATCAGCTATCGATAGAGTTAAATGGCTTAGTGGCGCGTGGGTTTTGGCAGGCTTGTTTTTGACGTATAATTACCAAGGAAGTAATATTGATCAACTTACGTCACCATTAGCTACAAAAAAGCTCGAAACGTTTGATGAAGTTTTGGGCAGCAACCTTACACTCTATTCACTTCCACTAAAGTACGAACATTATGCCCAGCAGGAAAATTCGATTCGGACAATCATAAACGAGAGTGTTGACTCCAAAAATATTCAGTTATGGGATGCCACGGTGGTCACATTCTCAGATATTTACAAACGAAGACAGGTCAACAAACCAATAATTGAAGCGGAAAGGTCACTGACAAACTTAATAAAAGTACCAGCCACCATTACTCAGTTACTTGAAATGATAAATTTGCAGTATTTTGTTAACCAAATATCACAATGTAAAGCTGACGCATTTGTTGACAGAAGGTTGCACGTCAGCAAGTTGCGATTCGAACTTATAAAGTTGAGGGTTACTGATACAAATATTGCAACTAGCAAGACACCATATGGCAGTTTGTATAAACTGTGGAGATTTCAATACTTTGACATACCGCCAAACTATATCGAACATAGCTATTTGTCGTTAATCGAGTCAGGTTTAGTCCACTTGTGGGTGGACTGGAAGTTTCGTATAGAAACGTGGAATAGCACCGTACTCTCTGCGACGGTAGAGCCATCGTTGGTTAAACCGTTATCAACTGAAGATAACATTGTTGTGGTTTTTTATTTGCATTTTGGATTCCTTGCAGTTGCACTTTTCTTTTTCGTACTTGAATGTAGAATATATGTAAAACAAGGACTGCTGTCTATCTTTTCACGCTTGCTTCTCACTTTGAAGGCACTACGGAAGAATTTCAGTTGGACCCAATTTACAATTCTAGTTAAGATTAAGCTTTTGAAAACACGATGAGCTTAATTGTAATTATGCTTGCTTTTCTACAAGTTGTTAATATTTTAATTACAATACAAACTTCATGCAACATTTGGGTATTTAGCACAATAAAATAGGATTGAGTTGTTTTGTAAGCCACTTGTAAATTCAAATCCTGGTTAAGAGGTAAAATAATTTTTTTGTAAGGGTATAGTCATTAGCATTAAAATATCTTGTTTATACTACTCCATGTTATACTGATGGAACTTGAAACTTCACAATGGCATTTCGAGGGTATGAGCAAAGTGTGGGTCATCTTGCGGATTGTTCTGATTGGCATGCATTTAACGCATCCCATTTTATACATACTTTGACCACTCTTTTCATAGTAATTGTACTTTCGTATAAGGTGTCACTTTTAATGAAAATAGTATTCACCGTTTTAATAAGTCCTACACATTTTATGTGAATACTGCACTTTCATAAAAAGCCATACTACTTCCTAAATTTGTGCAATAGAAATATTTTTTTTTTAAATTACATAAACGATGATTTTTTAGCTTCGCGATGATTTTACGAGCATTTGCTAGCTCCTAATATGAAGCAGAGGTATCAGACATGGCACCTCTTTATTCATTTGAAGCGTTGGAAGCGTTTGAAGCGCCTCATTTACGTGAAAAGGTGAAGGTTCGGTGAAGAGTGAATGAATAACCACTACTCTTCACCAATTGAATGAAGATGAGTGAAGAGCTAAGCAGGGCCGTACCGACGGCGGAGCAAACTGGAGCGACTGCTCCAGGCCGGACGGGCAGAGGGCCGAAAAAGGCCGGACTTTCTGCAGACATCTACCGTAATTACCGACCAACCTGATCAACATTTTTATTAGTAATACGAGAAAATGAGAATAGCGTGTCATTACACCTTAAAATACGTAGTTGTTGAGTAATTCTATAGTTAGAAAACTCATGAAACAGTAGTTATATACTTGAGTTTAACGTCCAATAACTAATTTTTGGTTAAAATGTTGCAGTGCTTTCGATTCAGCCATCAAAATTTTTAGAAACGTAGCGATTCTGATGTTGGATTAGTTAAATGCACAAGACCTTAAACTTTAGGCAGTTTAAAGAAAATTTTGCTGTTTCAAAAGGGCCAGACAAAAAATTCTTGAACCAGGCCAGACAAACTAACGGTACGGGGCTCAGTGAGCTTGACGCACATGGACTTGAATGCGTACCTTAAAGAAATGGAAAAATGTATATTTTGTTTCCATTTTATGTTCATTTATTGTCAAAAAATATCTACGAAACGATTTCTTTTAAATCAATGAAATATTGAAGAGAGATGACTTCATTGACTCGCCACTGCAATAAGAATCCGGGTGGTAGAAATTGTATGCAAGGCGATGAAGATATAGGATATTCCTTGAAAAGTCAGTAACAATCCATGTGCATAATAAGTTTCTTTCAGTTTTGTGCGGAATGGGCGGAGGAAGCGGTTGCCGGAGGCTACCCTTACTTTTATTGCCGAATAAACTAGCCATCAATACACTCGAAGATATATAAAATTCTGCTATAGTATTCTAGGTAGTATGCTTTAGATGTAAGGTTTTAAACGTTTGGCTACAACCTTACCCTCACGTACTCATTTGTTTTGGTATATTTCTGCTTTGTAAATTTTAGGTACACGGAAAAGGTTTTTCGGTATTCTGTACCTGTTGTATAGCACTATAACAGACCAGACATGCTTGTGAGAAGTCTTCCTGAACATATAAGTAAACGACTGTTCAGTCCTAAAGCATTTTGTGTGTGAAAAAA
>JAQGAP010001113.1:0-22825 GCA_034697805.1 Orchesella bifasciata | reverse complement strand
TGCAAAATTTTTGCCACAACCTGAGCTTGGCGATAACATTTAAAACAGTAACTACCGTCGATTCCTTCACACTTACTACCTACTGTCCTACAAGAACGGCTTAATCGCAGATTTTAAAAGCAGAATTTCCTTGATTAACTTCAGATTTTAATTATAACCGAAAAAAGTGAAGTCTTCTCAAGAACAGTTGAGACGGGAGATACGAGCAAAACAAATGTTGATATATATAAATATACAGGAAATGGGAATGCACAGTGTTAAGAAAATGCGAAGCGGCGTGCGAAATTTTTACAGAATGTATACTTTAGAAATTTTCACTGGAATTATGAATATTATCAGCGAGAAAATATGCGGACACGACAAAAATATTCAACAACTTTCAGCAAAGCAAATGGTTTAAATGTAAAATTCATAATTTTAAATTCAAGATTCACATATTGAGAATGCTTAAAGCGGTGAAAAAGTGGATTCATAAAATTAAGTTTTCGTATTTAAATATAAATTATTAATTTTATAAAAATGTTCATATAATTGCTGAAATGAGAATGGATAATAGAAGTCATTCTTCAACAGCCCTTACGGGCTGTCGAAGTACGGCCGGTCTCGACGGTCCGGTCTGGCACTCGTGTGCTAGTTGTTGCTACCGTAGGCCAGGCCCTGTACGTGACAAACACTAATTGTACTGTCAGACGTTGACAGATGCTCACTATTGCCTCTTTTCACTTTTCTGCTGATGCTGCAATTTATTTTAACCATACGGGTAAATATTGTTATTTTTAAGGATACGTAATGGCTGTAAATGTCAATGCTTCAAATTCAAATTTACGTATAATGATTTGTCCAATTAATATAAAATTTGCTAACTTACTATATAGTAAGTTAATCATTCAAATACACTTCAGTCTATACTGTTGACAGAAAGGGCAAATTTCTGCCTTGTTTACGCTCTTCCAATATCAACACCAATTCATCATCTGTAATAGAGCTAATGCTCTATTTAACTTAACAAGCACTACCAGAATTCTTCAGAGCAGGAAATTTACCTGGATGTTTGCATTTGAAGGAGTAGTTTTGTTGGTTCATGGGATTTCCAAGGAAGGCTAGAGAGGATGAGCTTACGGAGGACCTATTCACACTAAAACACTGAATGGGGTAAAAGAAGAAATATCAAGAGAGTTTAAGCCGTAAATAAGCACTGCTCTAGAGGCAAACGCATAAAAAACTAGATAATATGTACTGACTTTTTGGAAAATGTATGATTGCACATCGTCCCATATAAATCCAATGGTTGAGGGAAAAAAATTGCAACAGCATATTTTGGGCTTGCGGCCACGTTGCCACTGATTGTCTCCATATTCAACGTAATGTGTAAACAATAAGTGGCTTATATAATAGGACAAATTCATAAGAAATGACAATGTCAAATTCTGGCTCATTTTGTTCATAGGTCTTTTTGGGTACCAATTTTTTTTGTGATGATTTCTTACAATAAAAGCAGTTTTCTATGGTAGCATTTTGTGAGAAACACAATGAAACCATTTAAAGTTAAAAAACTGCCATAAAAAAGAGTTAGATTGTGGTTTTTGTCCTAAAGACCAACGCTTTTGCCATAATCTGGGTGTTTGTTCTTCTATAAGATTACTGAACATAGCTTCCCCTTAGGTTTTATTTAATGAAGTAAAGCAAATATTGTCAGCTTTAAAACGCCTCAGCTATGGGCGGCTCGAAGAATGCAAAATTTGTGTTTTGATAAAATTCGAGCGTTTGTCCAGAATATTGCAGCAGACATTCCTCCTGTTTAAGGCCATTTCGTTGGTTTTAAGTCCGGAACAAAAGTTTTGGTTTAAAAAAAGTAAAAGTCACATTGGAAAATTAAAAGTTTGGCAAAAAATGACTGGGTTAGGCAGTTTCTATTTTTTCAAACAATCTCGCAGTAGGTGTTTGCATTTCTTGAAGCAAGATACTTTGAGTTTGGAACCATGTCGAGTAAACATCTGAGGGTTCCATAGCTTGAACTAGAGTTGTTCATTCTATGTAGTTAAAACGGCCAAAATATGTATTTAAATATGTGGTTAAAATGGCGAAAATATGTAGTTAAATATGTATAAAAAACTTGCAAAATATGTGAAAAATGTACTAAAATGTACATATTTGCCAAGAATCAAATTCAGTTGACTTCACAAACCGTTTTCTTACAAAAATCAACCTCTAAAGACAACCTTCTTTTATAAAAACAGCCAGTTTGGGAGTTCAAATTTGAAATTTGTTTAGTTTTGTCACCTAAACGGACAAAAAATCGTGAAAAAACTGTAAAAATTAACAAAATAACGTCCAAAATCAAGAAAAATCGCAAAATATGTAACTACATATGTAATATGTAGAAATTCTTCAAATATGTAAAATATGTAATTACAACATGGGCTTAAAATGACCCATTTGTGACCAAACATACGCATGCTAAGTTTGGTTTCAATCAGATAAAGCCTGAAAAATATGTATTTACACGAAATGAACAACTCTAGCTTGAACTCTCAAAGCCAAAGAACGACTTTTGGTACGTATTAATGTTCAGTATTATTGGAGGGTTGACTTGGAGATTCCTAAAAAGTCTTCTAATCATTAAATGCTCATTCTAGTTTGGCTAGCAATAACAGTGATTTTCTATAAGAATTTTTGATTGAATGGTGAAGACTTTGAATCAAATCGAAACGTTTTTTAATGGCCAGAATTCAATAGTTAAATATGTCGTTGTTATTGTACTTTGTGTAAGCAGTTGTAGTACAGTCCTCAAAAGTTTGAATGTTTTTGTACATACTATATACAATTTTGAACACTTTTGGCGATTAACCGTTCATAAATTATTAACAATTTACAACAAGTTGTGTAAATCAGTGAAAAAGTTTTGGATATTATATAAGTTTAAATGAACGTGGATAAACGTTGCAATATCTCCAACAACGAGTACACAAATCTAATACTCATTATGAATGCCGCTGTCAAAATATTGTCAAAGGAAGCCTGTTATATTTTATACTTGCCCAGGTTTTACAAATTTCCAGATTATAATCTTTGAGTTTGGGAAAGGACTAGCTTCTATTGCTATTTTAATATGCGCCCTTGTGTTCATAAAATATCATTCTGAGTCACGATATCACACACGAAAAATTACGTTTTACCGCTACCTTTTACCACGCCGAAACAAAAAAGACGGTGACCGCTATCGCATACCTCAACAAAATTTTAAAGTATCGGTTACTGCAAGCCATTACCCCAAAAACGGCTGTTACCGCCACCTATTACCTTCACTAAATACCACCGAACCAAACTCAATTCATGACACAATGTACAAATTTTTTTAAAGAGCTATTACAACCAAAATTTCAATTCAAATAATAATAATAAAATAGAAGAGGCAGTGGAACGGAGATGATCAGAAGGCAGAAGAACGATTTTTTTGTAATTTAACTACAATCAGAATGCTTTGATTACGTTGAAAAATTTGGTAGGTATGCAGTTTTCAAAATGTGTTAATAATTGTCAAGCTAAAACACTGAATCAGATAATTAACAAAAACTAAAGTAACCTTTCAATCTGTCAAAATATACACGACCAAAGATTTTGACGGCCAAACTACTGAACACTCAATTTGAAGTGGGTTTTACAGCCACTAATAATGTTAAAAATTTGAAAGAATAAAAGAACAGTACGCCTAACTTAAAACTATACCTAACAGGCAATCAGTGATGTAAAATGACTAAGTAGAGCCTGGATGACAACTCGTATCTATCAGTGATAGGCCTTCAACTGACTTTTTAGACTTACTACTTCATTATTGGTTTAAAAGGTACGATGCAATTTATAAAAACCTTTCCATAGAAGTTCATCGCCGTTTTCATTTAGGAGTTAGTTTGACATTGGTAGTAAAAAAGAGTCAAATCAAAATTTTATGCATCAGCCGTTTTTGAAGAATTATCATTCAATTCATATACTACCTCATTATCAGAGACAACTGTTTTGTAAAGCTTGTATTGTGCCAATTGCATTGGTATTTTTTTCTATTCAGGTTTCAGAATCAACTACACATAAATTTTTCAATTTCATTGTGAAGCTCTGGTTACTAGTTTGAATACCGGAATCAAATTTTCAGTCACATTTTATATTTGTCTCATTTATTTTGCATAGGATCTACGACAGAAGTTGTAAAACTTTACATAGTCTCATATTGCACCTATATCCATGCATTGAAGTATGTGGCGAAAGTGAGCCGAAATTTGCGGATATGTCAAACCAACATTGTTCTAAAACTAGGAATTGCATAGACCTAATTCTATGGTTAAAATAAAGATCAATTTCAAAAGCTAATAGGGTAAGGAAGCCATTGTTTCCGAATTTCATTCAGTTGAACTATTTGGCCTCTCTGCTTTAGAAGTTAAAGGCGTTTTCTGAAAATACAAGACAATTTATATTCTTTCCAACAAAAACAATTAGGTTTCTGCAATTTCTGGTATTTGCATGATATTGATTTGGCTGACCAGCAAATTTAGCTAGTTTTGTCCCACAACTTCAATACATGTTTTGTGGGACACTTCGTAAAATTTTGCGACCTCTGTCGTAGAGTGTTTGAGTAAAATTTAAGTGTACCTGGAAATTGAATTCCGTTATTCAAAATAGCAAACTCCTCTGTTCTCAATTACTTCTTGTAAAACAAACCTAAACTAGTTTATGTTATTAAAAATACAGCCATCCGGATGGTTTACTGGGATGCATCCCAGTGAAAACAATAGAATCAAATACTATGATAAGATTGGTCCCAGTGACAATTTTTAAAAGTACCAGGATACTATATTCAATTTTGTTGCATCGCAGTGCACATTGCACTTTATGAGACATCCCGCCGCAAGCCTAGCTCTATATCAAAGTTTCCAATTAATGTGTCTGTTTTACCTAAACTGTTTAAGCATTCATACGGTTCAAAATCAGAGTATAGCAGAAGCACTGAGCTACGATGCCACATCGGCAATTTATTATGACATATTTTCAGTCCAATTCCGCCTTACTTGTCTTGTCGAACTTCCGAGTGTATTGAGCCTTGAGCGGGCACCTTGAATTTTGGAATCTTTCCAACAAATCTTTTTTCGAGACAATTCTCTTAATCATTCCCATTAGTGATACCAATTATGATACAGAATGGCTATTTTCGATAAGAACATTTTTGTGAACATATTGTCGATTGTTGGCGTTATTGCTGAGTCAGAATGCTTTATTAAAGGATTTTTTACTTGTATGTTTAAAAGGTAAGCTTATATACGTTTTATAAATTATACAGTTATGTTTAATGAAAGTAAGTGAAATCGTTACTAATTCTTGCTTTTACAAAGTGGTTGCGTTACTTTTAAATCTAAAATTTAGAGAAACTACTTTTAGATAAATACTACTTTAATTAAATATTAAATATACGTATTATTGACGCAATATTTATCTTCCCAAAATAAGTAACAACTGTACAGTAAGGTTTACCATTAAATAAATGCATTTTAGCGGGGTTAATGCCTCCAAGAAATTGTTGGGTCCTAACATGATTCTTATTAGGCCACACGATTTGTAAAATTTTGTAAGCCACCTTTTTTGAAAGCGTTGACTTGGATTCCCAAACAAACAAAATCGCCACTTTACAATTCGAAAGACTTGCTTGGATTTCGTGTGTATGCCGACCATCCCACCCAACAGAAAAACCAAAACGAACATCGCATTTGCAAGCCCCAATGCAGCGATTAAAATTACCATCAGGTTTTCAATAATCCATTCTACTCGTACAAACGCAGCCAATCCAATAGCGCCAAAGGAAATCGCTCCAATAACAATGGTGAGTATTGTTCGCTTCAGCACCAAGTTTGCCATTTGGGATATGATCTGGATTTCTCGGTATGCTTGTCCAACTTTAAAGATTGACATTCCGTGCCTACGACTGAAGAGCCTCAAAAATATTTCGAGAAAGTATTTTAAGCTCATCGCACTTAGAATTTGAAAGGAACCAAGAACAAATACTAGCAGATCCATACCCCAAATCCAAACAATGTGATTTGCAAGTAATATGGATAGTTTAATAAAAGTTTCGAAGTATGTTTCAATTCCCTTATTTTTGCATTGATTTAAGAGCCAAAATCCTGCCAGGGAAGGTTTACATGGATCGTGCCAGTGAAAGCCGTAAATGACAATGATCGGAATCAGTGCACCAGAAAAAGGTAGGAAGTATGCATACAAAAGGTTGATTTTTTCCATACGCTTCGTATTTAAAAGGCCCGCTTAAGAGAACATTGGAATATTCAGTTTGTAAAAAAACTTTCCAGTTAATGCGTATTAAATTTGTAAACTTACCATTCCCATAAGATGAATAAAACAGAATACATCCGTTCACACATTGTGTTAGATCGGACGCAGTAGCTTTGCAAGTTTCTAAAAAACCAGCGGCTGTTAGCAGAGCAACAAGGCCAACTCCAACTAGAATTTTGTTAACTATGCTAGAATCAGCTTGAGGACTGCTATGGATCACTAAAGCTTGAATTATAATAGTAACCGTCAAAATGTTTTGAATGCGGCATTTTATTGATGACTTGAAACGTTTGTTTTCGGATACAACTATGAGTTTCTGAGAGCTTTGATCCCACTCAACTAAGAGGATACCGGAAATTGAACACCATTTAGATAGTGCCAGAAAAAGGCGAAAATTTTGAGTCAACATAATAGTTGCAATTTTGTTGGGGAGATTTTGTACGTCGTCTTTTGAGGATTCACCAGCTTCTAAGAGAAAAATTTTCAACGGTCGTATTTATTTGATTAATTACTCAGTAGGCATAATTAACCCTAAAATTATATTTTTCAATTCTTTATTATTCTACCCATGTAGATTTTGTCACGCTATTTGAGCGTGTTTGCAAAACATTTTATTTTCCAAGGGAAAACTGGAAAACTTCCAGTTGAAACTCGATCATTTCCAGTTTGAGCCATTCTTAATTAAAATTGTTGATTTTATTGTCAAACTACTAAACTTGTTTGGCCTTATATAAACATGATTGATGCCAACAAATGAAACATATTAATTGAGTTATGTTAACCAAAAATAAACGAAATATTGTCATTGAAATACGTCAACTTTTACATTATGATTGAAGTGCAAGATTTTCATTTACGAAATTGTTTTTTTGGCGAGTAAAAACCAGTTACTTTTCAATTATACCTTGTTAAAATTTTTCGCCTTGCATCTGATTTCACATATTATTTATAGACATATTACAAGCTCAAACTTCGTGGTTATGATCATAATATTGATATTATATTAAATTTTATGCCTTTTGTATTGATTTTTGCAGAATCGGAAATGTAGGACAAGATATCATCTACATGAACAACTGTAATTAACTTTCTTAGGTCGTCCGCAGTAATTTATATCGGTAATGAAATAATTGGACCGACAAATAATAGAAATCGACAGATAATTTTAACGGAAAACGTAAAGGAAGAATTCTGAGATATCTGGGAGAATCAATCCGCTCTTTAATTGAAACTTGTAACAGTGTGTTGAGACAACCGAGCTGTGGCCATCTGAAGGTCAAACGACTGTGTGCGATTTACTCAGTCATTTGTTGACCATTTGACCTGAAACTTCGCACACAATCAATGAGGCCGCTGTTTCATAGAGCCAGTTTTTTATAGTGTTTGTAAAACGATAAGAGCACAGCCTCTAAAAATGTGTACAAAGAAATAAAAACGTCACTGAATTGATAAAAGGAATTATTTATTACACACTTCACTGCTTTTTTACTCCCACCAAACTAATGTCTATCCTTTGTTTGTCATTTATCATTAATTGCTGACTATGAATCATAACTAAATATTTGTTAATCATGAACCATTAACTATCGTTCTTTTTTGATTTGAGTAAAACAACTAGTTTGCTGTAAGAAATAATTCCTTTTAACCATTGAGTGACTTTCATATTTCTATATACGATTTCAAAAATGTTAACACGGGATCATTAATCATTAATTTCTTACCACTTACATCCTGGTTTAACCCATATTGATTACCAATTAAAAATGAACAGGAAATTAGAAAGCAAAATTTTATTAGAATTTAGAAAAATTAGAAAGCAAGAAAGGTTTCGAATGAACCTTTTGTATGTCCTCGGTTTTTATAATGCAAAGAATTTTATGTGGATCGTACTCAAAATCCCGGTAAATAGTTTTATAAAAATGTGACATAGAAACATTAAAAAATTGTTTTAAACTTTTGAAATAAGAAAATAAATGTTGATGGAAGAATTAGAATGAACGATGGAAGCTTGTTTAGCCGTATAATATGTTCCAGAATCAAGAATTTTCATAGATAACTTTGGAAAGGAAAAATATCCCTGGCTTAAGAGGCATCACGCTGACAGCTGCATTCATAATGACTATTGGTTTTACTACTTAAGTATCGGAGATATTGTCAGTAACATGATTAGTACCATTTAAAAAAATTAAGTATAATAACCAATACTTTCTAACACATTCATTTTTGTAGAGCTGCTTAACTTGTAAATTGTTTATAGTTTTAGACACTAATTCACAAAAAGCATTAAAATTCCATCTTTCAATTTCTACGTCAAGATTAATTCCAATGAGTACTGCAGAACGGCTCTTTTGACTGTACAGAGTACACAACAGGGCATTTAACTAATGAATTCCAACGTCCAAACACTAAATTTTTTTTCATATGCTTGTAAAACGCTCCATTAATTCACAAACCCTCACAAGAAAATTCTGTCATTGTAAATTGGGCTGAATAGCGTTCAACTATCCGAACTAATTGCAACTAAAAAGTCATTTATATTTTGGAGTTTAAAAGTTGGTTTTTCTCAACCGAAAATGAAATTAAAGTTTGACTACGAAACTTTTCGCTATGCAATCTTCAAATGAATTTTCAACTTGGTCACAAACTCAAAATATTTTGCTTCAAGAAATGCAAACACCTACTGTGGAGATTGTTTGGAACGCTAGTAACTACCTAACCCAGTCAATTTTTGCCCACTGTTTAATTTTGCAATGTGCTGTTTTAAATTTCAAACAAAGTCAAACTTTTGTTCCGGATTCAAAGCCAACCAAATGGTTTGAAACAGGAGGAATGTACGCTGGTATATTCTGGGCGAACGCTCGAATCTTATTAAGACACAAATTCACGTCTTTTGAACTGCTTTTAGTTCCTGATGCCGAATTCCCATCTTTGGGTTGGGGAGAATATCATTTGAATGTTACAATAAAAAGTGTGTCGCGTCTGCTACCCCTCTTCCTTCCAACAATAATTCTGTTGTCTTTTACTGACGAGGTGGCTGTAACGAATTCGAAACACGGAATGATTGCAGCTGACTTTAGTAACTCGCTAATTTTACTTGTAGATCCATTTAAAGGTCGTGTCAAGATGGGCTGCTTCTCCTGCTCTGAGGTGACTACAAGAGAGAATAAAATAAAGTCAGGTTGGTACAATATATCGCTTGAGAATATGCCGAAAAAAACTGTATTGACTCTGAAAGCATTAAAATGGTTTTGGAAAAAGATTCATTCGACCCTAGATTTGGGCAAGGAGGATGTTTTGGGGTTAGTGAATTGCCGCACACTTCGAAGATACATAACGTGGCCAAAATTCGATGATATGTTGTGCGAAATTTATGATTCTTTCTTTCAGCAAACAAATTGCAGTCATTTTGAAAAATGCCTAAGTTTTTACGCCCATCACACAAAACTGCACATGGGCAATCCCATTTCATTTTCTTATCTCAGTAAAATGTACCCATTTGGAAGAGATACAACAGAGTTTTCATTTCAAGTGGTGATCCCCCAAGTAAATGTTTTGGATGCAAAATTAACAGCTTTTCTTGCTCCATTAAAATTAAGTGTTTGGGTGTGTACGGGTATTGTGAGTGTTGTCGTGTCAATGTGGTTGATTTTCGTGGAAAGAGAAAACTTTTTAAACGTAATATTCTTGCAATTTGCGGTGCTCTTGGAGCAAGATGAGAATCATGCGATTAGAGGAAAATATAGAAGAAATGCTGTCCTTCTTTTATGTGTATTTGGAGCTGTTTTCATTCGACAATTTTACAATACTTGCCTTTACTCGTTTATGACGGCAGAACCGGCACCAACCGATTTTCCAAAAGATATGGCAGAGCTTTTGAACACGATGGAGTTTGATTTATTGTCACCGACAGAGTTATACAATGAGTTTGAAAGGATGTTTTTGATTGATTTTTACGAAAACGTCAAACTTCACAGAATAAACAAAACTCGACCCAAAAATGCAACCATATTGAATCCTCGCTTGGTGAATATCTACATGAATATCTTGTATAAATCTACATTTCTCAACGCCACCCTCAAAACTGAAACACTTTATCAGATAATTGATGGGGAGAGTTTGCCAGTTTATCGTTATTTTCTACCAAAATCAAAAGGGGTAACTGAAGTCCAAGATTTTTATAGAGTTAATAAAACCCATGGCAACCGCACGTTCGAAAGGTTTGCAGTCGTTTGTAAAAATGATTGCGAGAGTGGTTGGAACACAGCCTTTATCGGAGAGAGAAAGCTGTACAGGGTTGTTCCAAAGCAGCAGAAACCGTTTTTCAGGACCACTAGATTTTGGATTCAAACGTTGCCCAGTTTTTCAACGATGAAGTTTTCTGTTTTCTTGGCATCTTTCGTTGACTCTGGCTTGTATGAAAGGGCGTTGTGGCATTATAACCTGATTCAAAATCGGAGAAATCTCAGGGCTTCAAGTAATGTAAACAGATCAGGAATCGCAGATGATAGTTTATTCAGCTACTTGTTTTTAGCGAGTAGAAAAACGGAGACCGACAGAAAAGAACGTCCCACCAAAATATTTGCGTTCACTGGTACACTCATTGTAACTGGAATTTTGATGGGGATAGCTACGATTATATTTGTGTTTGAGTTGTGTAAAGCCTCCCGTCTTTCTTTTCCGTATTTAACTTATAGAAGTATTTGTTTTCTTATCTTCACAACATTTTTGTGTTTGTTTTTTGTTTCGTCTTGGTTAACAAATTGAGCTCGTATTATAGGTCTTTGTGCTTTGAAATAATGTGCGGGCAAAGCACTAAGAACTGACCTTTCATAAGTAAGTTTAATTTATATTATTTTATTTACTTTTACAGTTGGCATTGATTCATGAATCTGGTTTATCCTCGGCTTTTTAAGAATCCTTTAGCTCTCTGCCTGTATTCTACCTATACTTGAGGATTTACTATATCACGGCCGAAAAAGTAACGGTTTTGTTTATATACAAAATTAATTTTTTAAGTAGATTACTCACTATATTTAGGATTATCTTGGAAGACTAAATAAAACACCACTTGTGCATTAAGGAAATTGTTTACGCCTATGGATATTGGGATAATATTTGCACTTACGATTAGCGTATGGATCAAAAGGAATTCTTGCATATTCATTGTTATAAATTGCAATCGGTCCTGAAATAAATAAAAACGCTGAAAGCTTTCATTTTACATTACACTTCACAATATCATTCCACATTCAAGATTTTTTATAGCTGTATCAGTTAATAGCAGTGAGTGCAAACATTAAATGAATACTTATGTTCTTGACTTCTAGTATCCATTATGGCAACTAATCTTTCAGACTCCGCTTGAAAACATTCCAAAACGAACGCAAACAAACTTTTAAATTAAATTGAATTGAAATTTTCCGTCGTACCAGTTTTAAGTCTGAATTATTGTGTGTTCAAAGAAGCATACTCAGATAAATCTAGGTTCACTTAGGGACCATGGAATTGATTAATTTCAGGCCAAAATCCAAAGTATTCTGCTTCAGTATTTCAGAGACTATACCTTAGAGTTCTATTGGAAGGAGGATAATTATCTAACCCAGTTATCATTTTCCCACTGAAATGCTGTATTATAAGAGAAAAACGTTTTCCTGATTTCACAGTAAAAAAGAAAACCTGACCAAGGGAAAATAATAATTTCCATAGACACAAGCACGTTACTTCCAATGACAAACGTTACGTCACGTCAATGCATTTAAAGGCTAACAGAGATACAACTAGCAGACAGTCGCTTCATTACAGGTGTGTTACATCATTGCTTTAGCTCGTCCGTCCTTTTAGGAGGACAATAGCAACTGCACAAGTTGGTTTTCAATCCGAGTTCGAAAAAGATCAAACCTTTAGTTGTTTCAAGCGTAAGAAATCACATGTGATATATTAAACAAAATTTTTGCAAAGTTAGATAAGAAAATTGGAAGTTGTTATCACCATACATTTTGTATATAGATTGTGGACGAATATAGAAAAAAAAAGTTTAGAATGAATACTCCTGAACACAAGAATAATTGCTAATTAATTTTTGTTTTGTGTATTAGCAATTAGGACATCTCCTTAACAGTCTTAAATTTTAATAAACATACTTGTGAATTAATTGATTCGTTAAAAATAATAATAAGTAATTCTATGTGTCAACTCACATCAGTCAGCCATTTGTCGTAAAGAGCGAATTTGCGAATAAAATAGAGGACATTTCATAAATTAATTATATTATTGCAGCATTTTTCTACCAATATTTTAACCGTAGAAATGGAAGAGGCTTCAATGCCGCGTGAACATTATGCCAATTGGTCACAAACCAAAGCATTCTGCTCCAACATTTTAAAAATTCTGCCATTATGGTTGTCTGGGAAGAAAGAAATTCGCTCACGGTATCCATTCTTGATAAGTGCATTATTCTCCAATGCATTTTATTAAACCTTCGTTTTTTTAAAACTGAATGCGCAGTTGGGCAATTACGACTCAACGAGAGCGAAACTATTTAGGAGAAACTACTATTACGGACAAGTTTTAGTGGAAAATGCTCGAATTATCATTCCACAACGATATTCCTACAAATATTATCTTCTCGTTTCCGACTCAAATTTTCCGCAAGAAGAGTGGGGAAATCTTGCATTGCAATCACAAGTTCATGAGGGCCAGCAAAGTATATTACCTACAGCAATTATTATACAGATGGGAAATACCGCTGTTTTTTGGGATAACTGGTAACGGATGGTCGTTGCCATGTACACTACATCTCTTATATTCTTTGCCAATCTCAAAAACGATGATGTTAAAATCGGATGCTTTACCTGTGCTCCAGTTATTCAGAAACTCAAATGGCGAACTAGTTCTAAAAATCCAGCATTGGGACCATTTTATGGTCACGAAGGGTTTTATAGTGTTTCGCTACAGCCTCTACCTTACACGATTACTTCTTTTGAAAACATCAAAGATTTTTGGAAGAAACTCCATTCAAATTTCTATTTTAAGTGGGAGCGATCCTCTGAGGAATGCTTGAAACTGGCTGCGTCCAAAAATGAAGAAGAATTTGGTTACGACGCATGCATAGTTGATGAGGGTTACCGTGAATTTATAAACTGCACGAACTGCTTCCTTTATTTTTCTGGTCCCAAACTCTCTTTAAACAAAGATTACTATAATTATCTACCCATATTTCTATTCACTCACCGGAAAACGAAATGGTTATTTCAAGTAGTTTTCCCCAAAGTTAATGTTTTTGATGCAAATTTAGCCGCATGTATGACCCCTTTTGATTTTTGTACTTGGCTGTTATTTGTATTTGAGTTTGGATTAATTAGCTTGTGGCTTATTGTTGTTGAACATAAGCTTTATATCCATGCTGTCTTTTGGCAATTTTCAGTACTTTTTGAGCAATTTGAAAAGCTACCAAGAACATATGGCGATAAAGTTTCCGGTATAGCCGTATTGATTCTTTGGGTTGTTAGTTTAATTTATGTTAGACATTTTTACACGTCGTCCCTTTATTCTTTCATGGCTGCTGAACGCAAACCAAATGAATTTCCCCATAGCTTGCAAGAGCTGCTTAGTCGAAATGATTTTGATTTACTAGCACCAATGGAATTTTTAGGAAAAATGTGGCAAGCCAAGGATGTACTATCAAATCCAAATAATCGTCCGGAGACGTTTGAGTATCTTTTACAGGTTCTGAAAAAATCCTTTTTAATGGGTGGCGATTTAGGCGACAAACCGTTTCTGCGAGATATCATAAAAGGGAAAAATGCAACAATAATATACTACAAGCCCAATTTGAACAAGTCCAATGTGAACACCCTTCAGGCGTTTTTTGGTGAATATGGTTCTGGATCCGAGGGCCACAGAAGGTTTGATAAAGTCGCCGTGATGTGTAAAGACGACTGCGATAGCCATTGGAATGTTGGATTATTTGGTCAAAGGAAAATGCACCAAATAGTACCTAAGCAAACGCCATTTTTCAGCACAGTTCGATATTGGATGCAGGAATCTTATACCGATTTCATTAGCGTTCGATTTCCAAGATTTTTGGGAGCATTTGTGCATTCCGGATTGTACCAATTGTCAATCAGTAGATTTGAAAGGTTTGAACGTTTCAAATTGTTGCGAGATTTGAACAGATACAGGGGGCTGGGAATTAGCAATGGAAGTTTGTTTAGTTACGCGTTTATTGAAAATAGGAAGGACGAAATTGACGAAGAAGTCATGGCGACAAAAACGTCTGCCCTTAAAGGAACATTCATTTTGACTTGCACTTAGATTACTCTAGCTTGTGTTGCGTTTGTTTGGGAATGTTTTCAGTAAATGCGTCTGTGACATGAACATAAAATTAGATTATATGGGACTAAACTAGGAACTGAAACTTATAAAACCCATTTTATTCTTTTAAAATTTTCATCATAATTTTCGTTTCAAATGCAATATTAATAACAGTTTTACATTTTAACTCCAAACTATGTTAATAAAGACGTAACGGAAGTATTAGGCGGTTTATGGAAAATGAAAGCATTGAAACTTGCCTTTGTAGAATAAACCTGCAATATTCCAAATTAAATATTTTACAGATTAGATAAAATTTGTGGCCACGCAGCAGTATCAACACTGTGAATAAATAATATTACATTATTGTAATAGCGAATGCTATTCTGATGATTTTGCATCTATTGTCAAGAAAACAACGCCATTTATTCCGTATGTCATTTGAATGTGTGCTTAACCTAAAAATCAGTTTTTATTTTTACAAACATTAACAAATTGTGCCAATATGACATGAAATACAAGCGCAAATGGTTTTAATTGCAATACCAACACAACAGCATTTGGACGCTTTGCCTACGTAACAAAAATATCGCTTATATCAGCTTCCATTGGGGTATAATAAAAAGCAGTACCAGTACCACCATCCATACTGATTTTAACATTACACAAAGACATTTAAATGCTATAACTTCATTCCTACTGCCCGCCACTAATTACTGCTATTGAATGTCGGCAAATAAGAATTTAGAACGTTTTCCATAATTCATACAGGAATATACCAGTTGCAATCCCAAATGAAATACACGTCAAAATCATTGTTCCAGTATATGCCGAAATTTTAGTAGGGTGTTCAATCACATCAATTTCCACTTTTCTATTTGCTAGAAAAACGTAACCAAATAAACTTTCATTTGCAATTCCTGACCTTCTTTGGTTATTTGAAATCTGAAGGTTTCTTGGATTTTCAAACATGTAAAAATGACTACATGCTCTTTCATGGAGACCAGATTCAACAAATGATGACAAGAAACTGGAAAACTGCATTGTTGCAAAACTGGACCGTTCGTGCATCCAAAATTTAGTAATTCTATAAAACGGCCTCTGTTGTCTGGGGACAATCCTAACTAACTTCTGTTGACCAACTAATGCTGCATTCCACTTACTCTCACAATCTTGGACGCAAACAACTGCAAACTTCACAAATGTAAGATTTTCCAGCTTTACACGAACAGTCTGGAGCAATGAAAGTGGGATTTGGCCTTTATTTTTTGAAGCAGGAGAATACCGGAAAATTTTCATCCTGTGTCTATCAATTGTCTGTTGTAATGTTTTAGTATTCAAGTTTGAGTTAAGAAATGATGATTTATATGTGATATTCAGATAGAAGTTTGCCAATCGTGTATTTAGCACACTTAATTTTCTTGAACGGTTGCTGGGAAGATTACCCACAAAGTCTAAAAAATCAAATAAAAATACCGATTCAAATTCATTAACAAGACTTACTGGTGAAAGTAAATCAAAGTCCTTCCTAATTAGAAGTTCTGACATGTCGTTAGGGAAATCTGTTGGCTCAGGCTCTGCCGTCATGAAAGAGTAAAGCGAAGAGTTGTAAAATTGTCGTATGAAAACAGCAGAAAATATCCAGAGTAGAACTATAACATTTCGTCTAACTGATCCTCGAAATGGTTGATTCTCGTCTTGTTCAAGTAGGACGGAACATTGCCAGAAAAGTACTCTAGAAAAATTATCCTTTTCAACGAAAATTAACCAAATTGCAATTACTAATAATGCAACAACAACATTAATCCATACGCCAAACTTTAATGGAGCAAGAAAGGCTGTTAATTGCGCATCCAAAATGAACTTTTGGAAACAGTACTTGGAATGTAAAATCGGTTTGTTCTTCCGCAAAACTGTAAACGGTGGCAAGATAAGAAAACGTGAACGGCTTGCTTAAACGTAATTTAACAATATTATCGTAAAAAGCCTTGCATTTTTGAAAATCTGTGCAGTTTGTTTTCCAAAAGTAGGTCTTGTAAGTTTCGCAAGAAATATCGTCGAGTGTTGGTGAAATTTTGTAATTTTCAATCGAGCGACATATTGGCTGTTGCAAAATGTCGTTATGTTGACAATCTTCGCGGTCGTCCATTTCAACGTTGAAGTTTAAATGTAGTTGATTCCAGTAGGTTTTCAAATTTTCAAAACTTGTCAATAAATTTGATGGCACTTTTTCTAGAGTTATTGGGTATTGTTCATCGTACACATTGATTTTGACATTTCCAGAACAAGTAAAACATGCGATCTTGAAAATTCCATTGTGTGGGTCTGCGAAAATAATAAGCGTTTTACTAAAGTCGGCAGGGATTTTACTGTGTTTAGACCCAAATTTTGGAAACAACTGTCTGGAGTAAGATTGAAGAATAATCGTTGGAACTTGGAGAGGCCGACTTTTTAGCATGTTTCCTATCCTAGCAAGAGACGAACTGTCTCCCCATTCGGTGTCCGGAACAAATAGTAGGTCATATGAAGCGAATTTATGCCTAGTTAAAGCTCGAGCATTTGCCCAAAACATTCCATCCAATGGTCCTCTCTCTTGTTTAAACAAATCTTCTTTTATCTCCTTCAAATCTGGAACAAAAAGCGTCTTTTTAGTAAATTGGAGCATCGCACATTGCACAATTAAACAACGCAAAAAAATTAGTTGGGATAGGTAGTTTTCTTTGCCCCAAAAGAATTCTACGGTTGGGGTTCGGATATGTTCAAGGAAAATATTTTGGGCTTGTGGCCACGTTGCGTACTCTTGCATTGCTTCCATGTTTGTAGTTTTTCCTTCAACGACTTGTCTAATTTCCTTTTATATGTGGGTCGGGAGCTTACTCTTAGATGAATATAATAAAGTTTATTTCAAACCTTTGTAGTCTAATAATGATAATTGTTTTGTAAGAACGAACGCCTTAAGGGAATTGCACGTCACTTGAAGTATGATAGAATGACATTTGGTGGATTGTTGAAAGGCAATCATATTTATTTTTATTTCAAAATCATCAACCCAATGTATACAAAGTGTTTGTATTCTTTCAATGTAAAACGACGTGTTTGTGACCTAATTTTAAATCAAATATTTCGTAATGAAAAAAAATTTTAATCTGCTGTCTTTTAAAACCTGCAAAACTCAGTAAGCTATGTACCATAATTATTTATTTATTTATTCATTCAGTCTAGGATATTAATGTTTTATAATATGCAAGTCATCTAAGAGGACGAGCAAACCAAATCACAAAGCTAGCAGTGGTAAGTATTGTTTAGTAGCAATTTAAAGTAGAAATTAAATTATACATCTGGTAAACGAATTAATAGAGTGCAAAACATTGTAAATAATAACCTATTTTACGACTTTAAAACATGGAATCTGAATGCAAGCACAATATTTTGTTAAATTTTGTTGTAACAATTTGATGTTTTATATAAATAAAAAATCCGTAACAGCCACTTTTTTTAAAAACTGTGACGACAAACATGCAAACGATGACCAAATTTCTTACATATCTCAATCACAAATATAAGATTAGCAACCCCTAACAAAATCCCAGTCAAAATGAGTGGACCAGTATACGCAAAAATCTTACTAGGACGTTCTTCTTGGCCCATTTTTTTTCCATTAGCTAGAAACACATAACTGAACAAACTTTCATCTGCTATTCCTGATCTGCTTACATTATTGGAGACCTTGAATGCCCTTAGATTTTCTAACAATTTATAGTACCGATATGCCCTGTCTAGTAATCCAGAGTCGACAAAGGATGCTAGTAAACTCAAAAATCGCATCGTTGCAAAGTTAGGCTGTACTTGACTCCAAAATCTAGTGGTCCTGAAAAAAGGTTTTTGCTGCTTTGGAACAATTATATGCCACATTTTCTCTCCAATAAATGCTGTGTTCCAATTACTGTCGCAATCATTTTTGCAAACGACGGCAAACCTGACAAATGTCAGGTTTTCTTGTATTTTAATAACTGCATTTAGTTCTGGTATTGGGCTGGCTACTTTTATTTTTGGCGGTAAATATCGATAAATCGGCACACTCTTCCCATCAATTACTTGCTGCAGTGTGTCATAGCTTAAGGAATCGTTCAAAAAAGTCGATTTATAAAAGAGTTTCATAAAAGTATTAGTAAGGCGTGGATTTAACACGGTCGCATTTGTTGTCCTGGTTTTGTTTTCTCGTTTAGATTTTATTTGTTCCAAGAAATCAATCACAAACAGCCATTGAAGTTCTTCGCGTAACTCTACCGGTGCCAAGAAATCATACTCCAGCGCATTTAAAAGTTCCGACAAATTGTTTGGATAACCCGTTGGTTCAGTATCTGCCGCCATGAACGAGTACAGACAAGTATTATAGAATTGCCGAATGAAAACTGCACCAAACACCCACAATATAATTACAGTATTTCTTTTAAATGTACCTTTATATGCTGTGTCCTCACCCTGCTCTAAGAGAACGGCAAATTGCAAGAAAATTATGTGAACAAAATTTTCGTTTTCAACAAAAATCAGCCAAACAGAAATGACAGCCATCAAAACAAGTGCACACATCCAAACACTTAATTTCAATGGGACAAGAAAAGCTGTTAATTTCGCATCCAAAACATTTATCTTTGGAAGCAAAACTTGAAATGAAAAATCCGTTGTATCTCTCCCAAAAGAATAGATATCACCAAGGTAAGAAAAAGTGATAGGATTGCTTAACTGTAATGTTGCATGCTTGACGTAAAAATTAAGACATTTTTCAAAATGGCTGCAGTTTATTTGCTGGAAATATGAATCGTAAATTTCGCAAGATATGTCATCAAATTTTGGTAACTTTCTGTAATTACTAAGTGTGCGGCAATTTGGTAGCTCAAAGAAATCCTCTCTGCCAAAATTTAATGTTGACTGTAGTTTCTCCCAAAATTTTACCACTGTTTTTAAATTCAGTCCAAATCTTTTCGGAATTTTTATTAGCGTTATTGTGTGCCAACCTGATTTAATTTTGGTTTTGCTTCTGGTCATGTCGGAGCAGGACGCGCAGCCGATCTTAACGCTGTTATTGAATGGATTTGCGAACAATATAAGCGATTTACTAAAGTCATTTGAAAACATTCTGTACTTTTTATCATCGTGTGGCTTTAACTGCTCAGTATAAGACAACAGAATTATAGTTGGAAAGTAGAGGGGCAGTAGACGCGACATCTTCTTTATTGTTACGTTTAAATAAATTTTCCCCCAACCAAAAGATGGAAATTCCACGTCAGGAACAAGCAGCAGTTCAGAAAACGTAAATTTATTTCTTGTTAAAATTTGAGCGTTTGCCCAAAATATTCCAGCATATATCCCTCCTGTTTCAGGCCAATTCGTTGCTTTAGAATCAGGAACGAAGGTTTTACCATTTTCGAAAATTAGCAAAACACATTGAAGAACTAAACAGTGTGAAAACATTAATTTGGTCAAGTAATTTTTTTATTCCAAACAAACTCCACGGTGGAATCAGGGATTTGGTGAAGCAAAATATTTTGAGTTTGTGACCACGTCGCATAACCATCTAAGGAATCCATAGCAGGATATTTCAAAGTCGAAACGGAATGTTATTTTATGTAAATGTGCACTGTTTGCGGTTAGTTTATGAAACAAATAAATAAAGGCTTTATGAAATGATACGCTGCACGTTTGGACACAGTTCAAAAGCCAATTGCGCAAATTTGTTTGTCTTCATAAAAACTTTCAATTTATTGGTAGAGTAGGTACACAAAATGCCTTTTATAGCTAGAAGTCGTTAGTGTCCTATTCAAGCAGTGTTTTTTTTCAGTCTAAAGAGTTTTTATAAAATGTTTATGAAATTTTTGCTTCATGACAACACTTCCTTAGTGTGTCAATACATCTCTGAAATTAAAAGTTCTAAAGTAACAAACAATAGAACAACGCAGGTAGGGCTGTGGTAAAGCTATGAGTTGTTAGACACGTTTTAGGGTTGAAAACATATGACCAAATTCAAGAAAGGATGCATAATGAGCTAGGATGGTTATTGCCACGTGAATCTTCTGATTCAATTATGCTCTTGAATAACCACAAAAAACAACGTAAGTGCTAAAAAGTTTACTTCCACTAATTGAACACTGCAGAAAAGAACTTCATTTTTAACAATTACAATATTGAATATATTCCAAAATATACATTAGGTAGGTGTGCAGAAGGTGTTTATTGTGCAAGATACGGCTTTCATTAAAAATTACATTTCCGTCGTGAGAGTATATCGCTTGGATAATCACTTTGTTGCTTCCCTTACTCTTAGCAATTATATGTACAACAAGATGACTAGATTTCCAAACGGAGGCGGTAAAATGTCCAATAACTCCTCCAGCACATTGGGGCCATGTACAGTCAACTATTTTACTATACCGTTTGCCGCTCCCTCTCCTGAGACATGTTAACCTTACTCTTTTCTACGATTAAGTCGAACTAACTAAGTCACTACGACAGTGAGGTATTCAATCGTATGACCGCTACAACGATTCCAATGAAATACGGATAATACGCGATCAGAAAAACAATTCATTATTTAAAAGCGTCAAAAAAAACAGCTAATGTTTGGCAAATCCGGGCATATATAAGGTGAAAACAGAAAAACGTTCGTTTGTCTGAAGTTTGTTTCTATATGTGTTTCAGTTTTGATAAATGTCAACTTTGCTTGTGGTGTGTAAGATTTTTGCAAATTTAGGTTACGTAAGAAGACAGCTGCCCGGTCCTCAGGTATTCGACGTACGAAACGTAGTGAAATGCTTTTAGTTTGGAATTATGATTGCTCAAATCGTTTTTTTGTCACCTTTTTAATGATGGATAAGGTGGTACGAAAAATATTATTCCCAAAGGTAAAAACAACATCAAAATTTAAGTTTGTTGTATTTGCAAAGACAGCGCCTTACATACCACCGATAGTTATTTTCTATGCATGCTTCAGTACAAAATTTTTTACCGCCTTGCTCGACCGAACAGATTTCCTACGATGATAAGGTAATTAGAACTTGTTTTCAAAAAGCAGCGCTCGTTCCATAAATTTAACGATGTTAGATAACCAAACACGGAATTTCCATTTCGATGTTTTTGGCTTTGGTACTGTTAAAGCACATTTATAATATGTCCGTCACAATTATAATCTTCTTAACGCATAATAAATTAAGACTAAGAAGCCCATTTTGGCGATTTAAAAAGGTTTTCTAGCGAGTTACACCAACACATGTTTTATTTAGCAGGAGTACATATTAGCGCTTTTCAAAATATTTTTGGTTTTCTCGTAATATTCCTCAAACTGGCCCGAAAATTATTATCGAAACTAGTAAGCATATACATAAATGGTAATGAAATTGAAAGAGGACAAACGTGTTTTCTGGGCAAAAACTAAAATTTAATACGAGGTTTATAAATGGCTTTCACACTTTATATGGTAAAGTATGCCCAAACAGAACACACAGTTGACGTTGGACATTTTTGAAGCATATCTATGTCTAATCATTTTTGACATTCGTACACTTTACTTGTATAAAAGTGACAAACAATAAGCAGCTAAAATACGGTCACTCAACGTTTGTCAGCAAACACAAGTCGACGAATTTCTTGTTCACTCTGCTAACTTTCGAACATATTTAATCAGATACTTCGTTTCTCAAGTTTAGTCTTGTTGAAACACAGTGGTTGACATAAACACAAGTTAAAGAGTTGTGAACAGTAAAAAACTGTTTAAACCGTAACACTGGAGTACGACAAATTTTTTGTAAAGTATAAAACAACTGATTGCAGGCAAGTCATATGTGTGTTTAAATTTGCTAAAGTTATATAACTGGTGCAGTACCATCATTAGGCCAGTAAACATAAAAAATTTCCTATAATGTTTACAGAAATAACTGGAAAATTGTGTCGTTTCTTGATACGCAGTAATTTAAAAATATTCAATGCATTGAATGTTTTTGTAAGCATTGAAGTGCTTACAAAATTGCCGTAACTAACAAAAATTAGTAGCTATTTTTCTGGATAACTGGTAGAGTTTAGTTTTAGGCACAATTCATAGTAAACTTGGGGGTTACAGAGGGTGGTCCGTCGTAAAAGAAGCAAACGGTCTGGTCAACTGTTCTTCTCCCTTTTGTTCGATTGACTTGAG
>JAQGAP010001112.1:0-22827 GCA_034697805.1 Orchesella bifasciata | reverse complement strand
AGTGAAAACCCACCACAACCCATTACAACCCAACAAAACCCAACAAAGGTTTTGGTGGGTTGTGGTGGGTTTTCACTGTTTTGAATTTCCCACTGCATCACTCGGCATGCCATCGTGCTTCAGTTGGAGTGACATGCGTATAAAAATTCTAGATGCGCCCCCACTGCTACTAGCTCTACTTGAGTCCAAATATCGTTTTGGTTAGAAGGCAGCAGAATGTCTCATGACCAAGAATTGTAGCATTTCTTATTAAAAACCCAGTTCAAATACCGAGTACCTTGTCATAGATTACGTTGCAGTATTTGCACAAAAAATACACATAATGAAGAAACACACAACTGCACAATATTTCTACTCCCGTGTTTCGATTACCAATCCATTTACGTTCTACCTGTAAAATTATTAAACGGCACTTTTGTATTCCAAAATCCTATATGCAGGATGCACCAGAAAGTTGGCACGTATATTTTCATCCTTGAGTGAATATTTGCATCAGCATTTCTACCTTTCCCTGCTTTACAAGGAGTGCACTTGAGTTTATTGTGACTCTACCTGCAAAGTCAAATAAAGCTTTCCGGTCAAGACCACATATCTCTTACTTGTTAGTGTACACCGTTGTGAAAGAATTTAGATGAGCAGCAAGTAGACATTGCAGAACAGAAGAGGTAAACTTGAGTTGACACTAACCAATACCACTTTCTTACAATACCATGACTTTCTTCGGTCTAGTTCTATGGTTTCTTGGGTTTCATGTCAGTATTCAACGATAATGTGGTAAAGAAGTCCAGTGAACTGGATTAGCCACACTTTTCGTATCGATTTACACCTTGAAAGAAAGAAAACCTTTTGTTATATAGTGGTACTTTCGTGTTCTCCTTTTTGAGTGAAGGTGGGAAATTCCCACTAGGAATCAAAGTGATGTGATACATTGAATGAGTTTTCACTGATTTAAGCACTATCGTGAATGCGGATACTTCTCCGTTGGTTTGCACAGTAGAAGGACTAGACGCGATACTAAAACCTATGTTAGCTGTATCGCGGTTGGGGTATTTGCTCTGCTTCTTTGCTGGAGAGCAAAGTCTTATAAAATTTGTAAAGGAAAGAGTTAGGAATGCACTCCAAAGAAACGTTTTACATATTTTTGACAGACACGCTTGAGAATCTAAGAGTAGGTCAGCTGAAGCACGAAAACAAATTCTAGCATTCTCTCTAAATCTGGTATGTTTTATTCGTTTCTGTATGCTTTATTTATTGGAAAATATACTTCTTAAAATCTAATCGTTAATTTTTTTAAAGATAAACAACACAGTTTGAATTTAACGATTGGTAAAGAATGATAGCGAAATATCCTGCAGACGATAAGAAAGTTGTGACTCACAAAACAGAGGTTGTTTTGGCTCGAAAAATATTTGTGAGCGCATTAAAACTTACAAGGAAGTATGTTTTTGGCATTAGAATTTAAGAGGAAATTCAAAGGAAGTAAAAGTCGTTTGTTTTGAAAGTTTTCATGAAAATTTGTTGATGCTGAATAATCCCGGAAATTATACTAGTTTCAACAAAACGGATAGAGTGGGGAATGGATGTAAAATGGAAACATTC
This sequence comes from Orchesella bifasciata, assembly GCA_034697805.1. Lineage (NCBI taxonomy): Eukaryota > Metazoa > Arthropoda > Collembola > Entomobryomorpha > Orchesellidae > Orchesella > Orchesella bifasciata. The sequence goes on along the minus strand of JAQGAP010001112.1, from coordinate 21,228 downwards.
TTTGTTTCAGAACCAGTCTCAGTTGTCGTTGTTAGCATCGATCTGAAAACTCTACTTTCACAAAGATGTGCAAACTCTAGTCTCTGTTGAACTCATTGGAGTGTCAGAGTATGAGAGGAGTGAAAACAAAGGTACAGAACTACTAAATGCTACAGCTCTCGAATTTAAACTTGTCCTTGCAAAGTCTTTACATTCTGCTGATAAGGAAATTCTGGAAACGATCGTACTCTTCCAACTTTCTTTCGATATTCGGTAGACATTCATTCAACTGACAAAACAAAAGAGCGGAAGTAGCGTCGATATTAAGAATTTAGAATGACTCAGAAGTTTCTGGAAGTTTGAGCATACTCTTTCAAGCCAATCGTCAGAAAGATAGGACTGAATGGCATTTTTGGAAGATCTGGATCTGAACGACATTTCAAAGCAAAATTTTACTCGCTCTAAAATATGCATCATTCCCGACTTTAGATTGTTGCACTCAACCGAACCAATCTGTTGGGTACTCCTATTTCACTAATAGAATTACGATAGTCTAAAACAATTTAATGATTTCTTAATTAGTTGATTAATATTTTGCATTCGGAGAAAATGTACTGGGATACTTGTAGCAATTTCCTTGCTACGGGTTTTATTTGGTATGGTATTGTAAAACAATCCTACACTTGACCTGCTTAACTACCTCCTAATAAATACACTAACAAATTAAATATCCTGTAGGAAACTTATCCAAACAATGTTTAAGCTTGATTTTGAAGGATTACTTTCAATTGGGACACACAGCAATTTTCAGCATGCGTAAAAGCCAAGAGAAAACAACAAAAGTTAACTTCGCGTCTGACAACATGTCTTTTGCATCAGTTTTCATTAGCTCAGGAACACCCGAAATTGTAACCCAATTCAGTAAAACTACGAAAATCCAGACAATAGTTAACTTATATAAAATGATTTTAATTTTAAAAAAACAGTAGTGCAGTAATGTCAGTTTGAGTACGAAGGACTGATTTATTTCAACGGAAATCCTGTAAAACCCCTGCAAAATTTAAATACACACCGATTAATTAGGTAGCATAATAGGATAGCATGTCTATATTCAGAGTTGATTAATTAGCTAATCGTAAGTGAAAGGAAACACCAAAAATATACAGAATTGTTGAAGTGCAACTGAAAATTTAGTCCTATACGACTCCGTCAGTTGGAAAGAAAGATTCAGCCTGTTTGTGCTCAATTTGTGACTCTCTTGCCGAAACTAATTAACTTCTCCAATTTTCCCATGTTATTCTATTGTAAGCATTTTGTTTCGATTGTAGGATTTCCTTAAAACATTCGAATTGAATACTTGCTCAAAAACTGCAGACTCAGTAAACAAAAGGAACTAAAATTAAAAAGCATTTCTGAGAATACCATATTTACTGAACAAATTAAAATTAGCATCTGCTACATCCTTGATACAAGGAAAACAATCAGTGTGGCACAAGATAGAAAAAGTTATTCAGGCTAATGATGGTTACATAACAGATTGGACGTATGCTGTGCACCTTCAGAAAAGTACCTTTTATAATTGCGTATTGCTCAGAAAATCCCAAAAACGCAAAAAACTCGTTTTCTCAAATGAAAAATGCAATCTAATAAATTAAACACTCCAGAAAACCAAAATATTGTCTGCATTGCAGTATTTGTGAGTGCATACACTTGTTCCGACTTCACTGCATTTACAATTTGCTATGTAATACATACATAGTGAATTAATTATTTGTGCCGTAAGGTAATTGATAACCCCTTTCTCCCAAATCTTTATCCATGCCATTTCAAGCTTTTTGAATTACCTATTCTGCAGTATATTTTCAACGAAATGATAAATTAATAAGGGAACGGCTGAATAGAACACTGCATATCCAACTTTCCCCTTCTTGCTTTACAAGCAAAATCAGTACTTGAATTTATTCTAGTAAGCTTTGCGGCCTAACCGAGTTCCGTGTTCAAGGGTGCGAAAGAATTTAGATAGCCAATCATTTCAGGAAGCGTGGAGAAAGCATGAGTTGACACTCACATGCTTCTTCCATATTTTTCCTTACAGTGTCATGACTTTCACCGGTCTTGTTTTATGGCTTCTTGGGTCTCATGTCAGTATTCAACGATAATGTGGGAAAGAAGTCCAGTGAACTGGATTAGCTACACTTTTCGTGTCGATTTACTTTAACATTGAAAGAAAACATATCGTACTATTTTCATATCCATTCGTTACATTCGTGTTCGACATTTTGAGAGGAGGTGGATATCAAACTGATGTGATATATTGAGTGAGCCTCCACTGATTTAAGTACGATTGTGGATACTTCTCCTTTCGTTTGCAGAGACGAAGGCCAGGACTCCATACTTGAGCCCATGTTAGCTGTCTCATAGTTTTGTTATCTGCAATCCAGGTAGAAAGCTCTCACGACCTTAACTCGAGGGCAAAGGAGGCTTTCTTTTCAACAAATTCGTAAAAGAGAAAAGAACTGTATTGCAGAGAAACAGGCTACATATATCATGGAGCTCACGCTTGGCTTGAATATGGGAAGTAGATTGCGTAATGTATAAAAAATGATAGAATTAATCAATGAATGGACTTAATGAACCATAATATTATCACACATTATTACTCTTAATTTCGTTTTTGTAATACTAGCAAATCTTTTTCACTCTACTGATCGCCAATCCTTTCAAAACCCGGAACATACTTTCGCTATGATACAGAGTTAATGGGGCGAAAAGATGGAAGACAAATAAGGTACGTATTACTCCAAAGGAATGGAAAAAGTGTGAGCTTCCGACTCTGATCATGTCACGGTACATGGTAGGCTGGCTTTAATGTTCCTTACAAAAACATTAAATGAATGACCCAGAAAGAAAGGAATGCGTGTACTTTTAATACATAACATGATCGATTCGATACTATGTAATTTATCATGCAAGGTTAACAATATTTCCAACAATGGGTTGAAGAAATCGTTTATTACTTTAGCATGAAATGCTAGTCGTATCAGACATTTTGAAACAAAACGCACCTAAAATACTTATATATACATGCGGAATCACAGGAAATTGCTTTTTTTGTAAAACCATGTTATGAAAATGATTAAATAAGCTGGCTAAGCTCACGAAGAAAGTGTTCTCAAGAAAAATCAGTAGATTTCACATGAGCTAAAACCAGTCAATGTGGATAACATCATTCAATTCCTAATTCAGCTGGTAATTAAAAATGCAATTGAACAAACGTTTATTTCGGCGTAAACATAAACATCCTGCATCTGTGAAACGTCTACGGTATTAATTTAGCTTCAGTCAAAGAGATGTCCTGTAATTAAAAAATAAAGATTTATTTGCGTAAAATTAAAAATTTCATATGTAAATATTTCATTAGCTATAATTTTCTTTAGCTGTATTATAGCTAGTTACCGAATGGAAGGAATAACGGGAAAAATGACAATATGTATGCATGCGCGATTTAAAAATTAACTGTTGTCCCATAAAATTGTTATAAATATTTTCATTCTAATTTTGTTTTTCAACTTCCAAAGATAGACGACTGGCGTATGTATCAATCAGAAATTGCCCGCAGACAATGATGTCCTCAATTAAATGCAAATACAGATTCGTTGTATAAATCTCAAAAATATTGGTTCGACAACCACTGATTCCCAAACACACACCTCCATGAAGCTACATTTTAATTATATACTTTTCAGATGCACCATGTTAACTGTATTAAACTGCAGTATAACAACTATTTATGACAATAAAAAATTTCTCAACCGGCTTGGAAGTCAAACAATGCGTTGTTCATGATTCTTTTCATGAATCAAGGCTATGGGTTTGTTTTAAAATTTAAAAATTATCATATCAAAACAATGGATTTGTTGTTGGTTATAAATACTTTGAACTTTCCAAACAATCTTTAGAAACTTCTGTTTGAATTCCTTATACAAAAAAAGACATGACGTATGTCGAACCCCAGAAAAGTATTGTGAATTACTTTAGGACTTGCATTGCTACTCAACCAAAAAAAATTGTGGGAAAATGTTGTACACCTCCACAAAATGGTTTCTTTATCCCTATTTCAATATTGTTTAGTAAATCTGTACAATGCAAAAACACAAACTGATTCTCTTAAAGCAATGTTTTTCAAAACTGATTAAAATGGTACACCCACAGGAATAGTCGCATTGCAGCATTGGAATGGTTGAGTCTTTGCAGAGATTTTAATGTTTTTTACCAAGTTCAACCACACACACACACACAAACCGACCCTGCATGCTTTAATAGCTTACCTTATACAATTCGTTTACGTTTCAAGTGATCAATTGTTGGAAAAAATTAGAATCTTGCACCGGCATTTCCACGTCTTTTGGCCTACATACAAATGCACTAGATTTCAGACAATCCAATCATTCCAAGAAGAATACCAGAGTTGACAGTCGTCTGTCCCGTGCTTTGGCTTTTTCCGCTCTTGTTTTATGGTTACTTGAGTTGTTTCGCTTTCTCATGTCCGTATTCCGCAATTTTGGTGCAAAAAGTGTAGTGAACTGGATTAGCCACACTGCTATATTGATTTCCACAGTGAAGGAAAAAACGTGTTCATGTTCAAGACTCTCTTGTTCGACTTCTTGAGCAAAGGCAAGGTGAGTAATAAAGTAATGTGATATATTGAGCGATTTTCCACAGATTTCCACTGAGGCTTGTGGGTGAGTTTCCGTTCGTCAGTAGAGTGGTAGGCGTAGGACATGATGCGATACTAGGATTTATCTTAGTTACTTGATTCTCTCCGTTCTCCAGGGAGAAAGCTGCAAGATACTAGAGGAAAAAGGAGTTTACCTGGAATGTGGGAAGTAGGAAAAGTTTTATGAAAATTCATGACGGCTACGCTTGGCAAGATCTGTGAAATAGATTGCGTACTATAAAAATGAAAGAATTAATACACAAATGGACTTTCTTCTTGTTACTCTTCAATTTTTGAGTTGCCAAAATATCTGTTTCGCTCCATTGGATGCAAATCCTTTTTAAACTAGAAATAAGTTCATTGACTAGGTGTGGACTTCATGGAGCGAAAAAAATGAAAGACAAATATTATCCTGTTACCCCAAAAGAATGAGAGAAATGAGTTTATGGCTATGTTCATGATATCATTGGCTAGCCAGAATGGTCTATCAAGGACCATTAAATGTGGTGAATGACCCAGAAAGGAATGTTTGTACCCTTATCATATAACGTGGTCGATTCGCTAGTGCAATTTATCGATATATGAACGAGATTTCCAAATAATGGGAATAAGAAACCGTTTTCTTCTCTAGCATGAAACGCTCGCAGTTCGTTGAACAGTAGAAGTAGCAATGGGAATGATAATCATGACATGGAATCTTGAAAGTAACAATCGATGATCAGGCAAACTTATCATTATCATAATGGATTCCTCTTTGGATAAAAGAAGTGCAGGAAACCAAACAGGAAAACGAAGAGTGCACATCAGCTGGGGTGCTGTTATATGATAAAATGAGTGGTACCTTTTTCCTAATAGCGTACTTTTAAGAAGAGAAATTGATATCATCCCAACATTTGATAAAACTTGTTCTGCTGCAAACATGTTCTGAGCATGAAACTCGTAGTTTTGGTAATGCCATTCGTTCATACGTAATGTGCGAAAGTAGGAACAAAAACCGTCGCCACTATGCATACTATAAAAAATAATATTGTGTGAACAGATTGTAGTTAGATGGCCTGGCGTTCGATTTCTGTTCCGTGTACATTATGCAATCTGGTTCTCCATCGTTTTTATTTACAAGTTTCTCAACTAACAATCTGTTTCCAGTGGAATTGAGTGTTTCAAGGAAAAAGTTTGTGAAGAAATCGGAATAAAGATCTGGAACAATATGGTACAACATAATGTAAAAACAATGGTCTCAATGTGTTAATTGGGAAAAAGAATGTCTCTTTTTTAATATTTCAGCATTGATCGCCAGGAAAATTACCAACACATTATTAATGACAACCTGTGTGACGGTGTACTACATTTCAACAATTTTAAGATAACCTCTTTTATCGTCTGATTATAATTACCATGTAAGTGAAATGATGGAGCTTCGTTTTCATACATAGCATACATATCTCACATCTTTTAACCCAAGACGCCAAGTACTTCTTGTACACTACAATTTTCTCCATCTCAAATCTATATTTACTGTTGCAGAAAGATGAATATTTTATCAATAATGCGAATACCAAATCGTGCAGAATTTATTCTTAGAGAGCGATGCAGTCTGCGGTTTTGGTCTGAGACCGTATACTAGCGTAACGTGAAACACTGAACAGTGATGCATCAAAAGAAAGCTGTCATGATGAAGAATACTTACTGCGTTAAAATGATGTTTCCCATAATAATCAATTGGAACACCTGTACAAAATCAAGAGTTTCTTATTAAATAAAATGTAGATAAACACTTTTAAACAAAAAAATGTTGAAGTATACTTTCACTCTATTCGATACTTTTGATGTAATGTGGAAATACAGAGCGATCCACAAATATTTCATTCAAATCTTATTTGACTTTCGAGGTTAACTTGATGTCATAGTAGAAAACTCAAACAATCTGATTATAAAATCGGAGTCAAACATACGAAAGGTGCCACGGGGCGAAGAGTTTTCGTTTTGAAAGAAACAAACACTATTTTGTTATGTATTCTTCACTCGTTTTCACTTCGACTCTTTGAGCAAGAAAAGAAAGTTGTTTGATATATCGTGATTTTCCAATGATTTAAGCGATATCGTAGTGCTTGCTGCCGTTCGTGTGTAGTTTTTTGTTAGGAGAGTGGTAGGACGTGCTGCAATACTAGAATTTATGTTAGTTGCCTAATGGTCTCTACTCTCCATGGGGAAAACTACATGGTACAGGTAAACGAAGGTTTAATGAAATATTGTGAAGTTGGCAAGTTAGGAAATAGGTTCTACAGAAAATCGTTCAACCATGATGGTTGTGCTTGACTTGAATAAGAGATTTTGGTAGTAGATTGGTTATCTATTGGAAAGGTGGAAATCATGTATAAATGAATCGACTTATTGAACCATGACATCATTACGCTATTCAAGCTTAGCTTCATTAGTACAAAGCATCATTTCACTCCAACGCTTCCATAACAAATATTTTCTTAATTATTATGTAAGATATATTTTTATGAATCAATATATGAATCAATGACGCGGATCGGTGGACGCGGAGCAAGTAAGGTATTATATTCTGTAGAAAATGAAAAACGATGAATTCACTATTTGCTAAGATTGCAACGTTATACGAAAATATCTAAATAAATTATGTTTTGTTTGGAATGTTTCTACAGTTTGCTGTGCAGTGAAACTAGTAATATAATGCCATATTTATCTTCTTGATGATCATGATTCATGATCACCAGTAAACTTATCATTTCGAATTTTTCATTAGGTGAACTGACTACATTTTCGTTTTATAGCAGCTGGGATCTCATGATAAGAAAAATATAGCGGTATTTCTGAGCAAGCTTACTGTTAAAAATGAAAACTATACAATTTTATAAATATGATGGTAACGAGCGATGTGCTGTATTTAGCTAATTTGTGGCTGCTCTAAACCGGTAGAACATAGTAGTTTATATATAATACCGAAATGTTCCTAACTTTCCTCCCAACAATTTTCTTCAAAACACCTTACGGTTTTAAACCAATTTCCTCATCGCTTGTCAACTTATGATTATGCTGAAGATGGTAGACCGGAGACCTATTAACTCGGACCTTAAAATCAGTTATTAAAAATTACTTATCCCCGTGTTACTAAAACATGATTGCACTGAGGTGGCTGTACAGAAAGAGTCGGAAAAATTGGTATCAAAATCACTTTATAAAGAGCATCGTTTCGTAAACAAGTTACCCCGCGGATAGTGTGACAACAAGTTAGATAAATTGCGAAGTTGTTTGTTATTTTTTAATTGAGTTTGAGGAAATTGTTAAACACTCATCCATTTGAAAATATAATTAGGTTATAGGATAAATACAATTTTCTAAAATTGCTGCAACTCTTGCATACAGCCAGCAAGTCTTCAATGTTCTCCAATCATCAGATACTGCAGTACAATCTTGCTTTATTTCTGGCAGAAAATAAAATAGTAGATTTCCCCTCAGCATGCTTCCAAACAGGTTTAATAGCATTATGGCTTGATTAGCGGAAAGTATAGTGAGGTTGCATTGGTGTTTGGTGAAAGCTATAATAGCACAACTGATAAAAACTGACGATAATGCGTAATGGCAATGACACGACATTTAATACTGCTTCTGCTATAGTCTGGTTGTAATACTCTCGACGAAGTTCATGAACTGATAAAGCCATTTTGTCCTCGAACCGCAGTGAACCAAACCGCACGCTCGTCGTAAAGTGAGTACAAGAAAAGAAGGGTGAATATTCTCCGGCTACTGAAACTTTTGGCAAGCTGGCTTTTATGTTTTGGCAATACATGCAATCTGGATCTCTACCAAATTTTCACTCAATTTTCCAACTTTCTCCGAGTCTGATAGTTTTGTTTTGTTTTTGCAGTGATTTGTCTGTTTTATCAATATCGTGAGCCTCAAATAGAAACAGATGAACTCATGTCATTCCCTGTTCCCGTACATTACTGCTCACGCTTTTATTTCTACCGATGCTTCGTTGGACGACGAAATGCTCCTACATTATAATCACATTTAAGCGGTTTCGGTTGCCTGAATGGTTACCTGAATGTCTCGGCGGAGCCTTGTACGTATATAAAATTATATTTTGAAAAATGCTGGTTTTTTATTTCGAGAACTGCAAAGCACAATGCAGCTAGCGTGACCAAGAATGCAAAGCGCGAGTTTTATACAATACCATGATTGCTACTCTGCTGTTCTGAGATTGTTAGAATTTTTACAATGGTCGACTTGGTAGAATGACGAAAATTTCTGCAACGAATAGGGAATCTTTATCATTTTGCGGACATGCAATCTTGGAGGTAGTGCAATCACGAAGTTTTTATTGTCATAATGGTTTGTTCGATACAAAAGCAACTGTAACGATTATGAAACATCATTTTCTACACGAAATCACCTACATCAATTTATAAAAATCAGAATAGTAACGCAACTGCATTAAAAAGAACTTCGCGTCGGCAAGCATCTGGTCTGGTCTTTCTCCGAATCATAATAACATATTGTTTTAGTTGTTATTGTATTAATTTGATTGTTGTATCAACATTACGCTAATCTCATCACATGAAGTATATTCGTTTTATTCCTAAAAAAACTGCTGGTTTTCGTTTGGATGTGGTATTGCAGTAATCTTCCATATCAAACCTGCATCAAAGAAAGTTTACACTCGTAATTCTGCAACACACTAACCTCGACTTACTGACATATCTCAGAAAGTAAACTATTGGTATCCAAATCACGTTTTATCATTTCTGTTTGTCCACATGTCCAAATTGGAGTAAAGTTAAATAAACAAAGGTTTGTTTGTGTGTAATTCAAAATGCCCCGTGGCACACAGCAGTCCTGCTTCCCATAAGCTGAGGATCCGTTTTGCGTTGTGTGATACGAGAAGTCATTGGTGTCTGTGGACATCTGAGCACACTACATACAACGTGGTTCTCTAGAGAGACTTTCACCATGTTCCAACTTTCCGCTACGTTTTGATGTTGTTTTTGTTGTTATAATTTGATTGTTTTATCTGTATTAAAAATCCAATATTCAGGGCCCCATGAGAACATCACCTCTATCATTTTGCTAAGACACATGCTGAAAATAGCGTTTGGGATTGACTCACATTTCAGACAGAGTCGCTGAAATATTTTAAAACTTACAGGCTTAAGAAAAATTGACAGGTTCTTGTTACACAATGGAAGAGTTTGTCTGATCTGGCACGCGGCAACTTAACCACTAGGCACCTACAATTAATTAAATTTATTTGATTTAGGAATACAATATTGTTGACTTCAAAGAGAAGCAATTGTAAATTGATCAATTCTAATGTTTGTTTGACCGTGTTCAGTTTCCAATACTGTTCCTCGACGATGCACCTTTTGTGAGCAAACTATTTCGAAACCTTCCTCCGTGCTGAATTATGTTATAGAGATTTTAGTTTTGTCATTGTAAAAATATCATTTTAAATCAGTTAAACATTTGGAATGGTATAGTAAGTACTTCAATCATAGTGCATAAGCTATTAACTGCAGTTTACTTTATTGCAAGGTTTTCCGCCAAAAACCATATGAAAATGAAAAAAAGCACGACTTCATCACTTTTAGTGCACTAATAGTAGTGAAAGAACTACTTGTAGCTTTTACACATGAGATACCATACAATTCAAGAAAACATAATCAGGAATATAATAATCACTAGTAACGAAAGCTATCATTATCATAATGGATGTGTGGATCCAAACGCAAACTGCAAAGCTGCTAAGATTAGAAAATGGAGTTTCATTTCCCTAAAAATGCTTGGTAATACCTTAGAGCAGAAAACCATCTGGAGTCACTATTCACCATAATGCAGGATAAATGGTATGGCTTCTGGCATAACAATCTCCATTTTGTTAAGCAAATAGAAAAAGAAAAGGTATCAAGCCACAAATGCATGAAAAAGCTAAGGACGAGGCTAAAAGGTTGATAAAACAATTGAAAGAGGATTATCTTTCGTTACACACAATGTTCATATTCATGCTCATGCACCATCTGACAGTACAGATGTGCACTTTACCCAAGTAACACGAATCATGGTTTCATGCTGGCATAGCCGCTTTGACCGATGGTTAACTGTTGGCAAACAATACTATGGGCATACCGTAATTGTACCCGCGCTGGATTTGCATTGGAAACCAGCAGTAGGAAACCAATGCAGATACAATACTGGTAACGTAACGGCTAAGCCTGTGCTGGCATGTAGTTGTAGGTACTTCAAAGTGCCAATAGTGGAGTTTACGCAGTCGCAAAACAGCACAGTGCCGATACTGTACCGTTGACAAACTCCATAAACGCAAACTTGCATTGATTGGCGGTTGCAGAAACAATCAAACAAAACACGAGGTTTATTTCATATGCTTTCCATAACCTTGCAAAGCATATACATTTTCATCGTCTTGAAAAACAGCTTTATTTTGATAGAAAAGTAAGGAGAGAAAATGGGTGACAAAAAATTTACTATGATAAGATTCATCGCTAATAATAGTGTAGAATTTGTTCCTAAGTCGTGGTTAGCTCCCGATTTGAAAACAAAGTTGTTCCCTAACAAGAAGCCGAAGAATTTTATAAAACAATAATACTGCTGACAGTCAACCCAGTTTGACATGGATAACTTGGGAGTGGAAGTCGTAAAGTCATACGGTAAGTGTAATAGCTATTAGTATAGTAACAGGGACAAGTTTTATTGGTTAATTATTTGTAGAACGTTTAATTTTTGTGCGTATAGACACCATTGAACGAGTGGATAAGCAGGCTAGTTTTGACCACCACCAACCGTGTTGACAACACGACCATAGACCACCTGTTCTTCCTTTCTCAAATCAGTACTCTCAACCACCAAACAACTTTCAATTCGTTTTATTCAAATTCACCTTTCATACAGTACCGTGACCAGTGAGTTCAAATATGTAATGTTTGATTGTTTTTTATTGTAATACACATTGTATGTATGTTAATTGAATTTTTCTAGAAGTAAATCATACATAGTTCTACTACAAATCACATGTGTATTTCATTCTTTCATTCACAATTGGCGCGAACTGAAATGCACTAATTTTGCCAGCATTTGGAGCACTAAGGCACGGCATTGGTAAGCCGATGATAGATTATGTATAGTAATGGCATAGCCAACATTATGCCTTCACCGTTGGCTACCCGCATTGAGCCAGCATAGTATGGCCAACACTGTCCCATAAGCGGCAAACTGGTCAGCCCAACGCAGGCTAAGATTCGGCTAGCCTGTGCCGGGCCAGCAAAAACAATGATGGCTTGTGTTACTTGGGTAAAGCATTTGCCTCCGGGATTCTCTCATTACGCTCCCTTAGGCAGCGTTTGGAAGAAAAGCATCAATATATCGTAGGGCAAATGCCCCAGCCAATGGGCATCTTTGTAACAAGAGCGTAAAAAAGCTCATTGCTACCTGCACATATATAAGGAATCGGAGAAGAAGTGGAATAGAGCATCTTTTTGTGTTTTGGGGCTACCTTTGCATGGCAAAGCCTGCAAGCCATGCATCTCGCGTTTCTCAGGCCTTCTGGCATCGCCATTTCTCATTTCCTTTCTCAGTTGTGGATTTGTCTCTGAGTAGAATAGAATCCAATATCTAGTGTCCAGTTTTGGTTACAGAAGTTTCTGCAGCTTTTCGATTTAGTTACTTGTGGGGAAATTTAGTGAATATTCAAAGGAAAATCTTAGTAAGTTTCATTAAAAATTACCTTTAAATTCTGGGTTATGTAATTAAATATCCGATGCAGTTTCCTAATATTTGGGGGGAAGTAAGTTAAATAAAAATTGGGAATTTTCATTCCATTTAGGGATATCGGAATCCTCCCACAGTCTTATAACCTAGTGTGCAGCAGATACTCCGTTCATAATCTGATCTATCAGTGGTAAGAATTTATTCTACAAGATTTATAGTCAAATTGCGTGCATACAATTTTCCGGTTGGAAATTCAGTAACTCTACATTAAATCATGTCATTTATATTTTGTTGGCAGTCTTTCTGAGGGTACACAAAATTCCGGGTAGCTTTCCGTTTGATCGAGGTTAGCAGTTTCTCATTTCCGGAGGCGTCTCGAGCATCCCCTCCTAGCCGTATCATTGTGCAGTCAACTTTCGACGTATTCAACTCCTTTCATTGTGTATAACCTAGATTACTTAACGGTACGTTGTCGTACAGTCAATCAATGATCAATAAGTCTATGAATTGTATGTATGTATGTATGTACGAGAACGGGGGACTGTGCCGAGTGCTTCACAACCCGTTTCTCCATCAGTAACTTGTGAGCCCCCAACAACCAGAACGGGGAGGGCCACTCACAAGCACCGTTGGACAATTTTCGCATTCATAATCATATTCCGAACTACATATTTTTTCCAGGTTTTCTTTACGATTGCGCAATCAAAGAATAGGTTTTTGCCCAGTTTGATTGGCGTCCGCCTTCACAAACGGGAAGAACATCTAGAACTTGGAGTGTATATAATTTAGAGTATTTCAACTTATATTATCAGTCTTTATTTAAATTTACTGGCAGTCTTGTTCAAAATTACGTCGCTGTAAATAAAGCAGACGCTAGTTGCGTTGATAAGCCAGATTACATTAATCTAAATTGTAAAATACCTTGATTCATTTACAAAACGCATTGTTCATTCAATTTTACGTTCCATTCTTTCAGAAACTATCTATTTTTCTCTGATTTTTCCATTAGCATCTTAAAAACTGAACCCACAATCAACCTACGTCAATTCATTTCAGTAATTATTCACAAAACTAACTAAAAGCACCAGAGATTTTGTATCATTCAATGCTCATCATAAAATAATCTCTGACACAATTTATTCAGTGACCTTTGTCTGTTGAAAACCAAGTACAAAACATATTCGCGAGTATGCAATCAAAAATGTTACACAACTCTAAATAATGTTAAACACATGTTTTTGTTGTGGATGTAAACACGTTGGTATTTGTATCTGTTTGGTTCTCTAGAGAAATGCCATGTATTCTTTCTCCCAATTATTTCTTATGTTACGGTATTAATTTGATGGTTTATTTATGCTGCAGATTTACTTCATTTGAGCAGTTGCTTTCGTTTCGTCCCTTGCGTAGCAATAAACCAGAGTTTAGATTGTATGTTACATGCAAATACTAATATGTGATTGCTATATTGTCCATGATTTCATTACTCGTTTAGTAGAACCGCATCTACCAAATAAGAATGTATTCACAATACAATTTTTTTACAAGTCGACACTAAACTTAATCTAGTAGCACTGCATGATCTATTACCCAAACATTTGCCTTTACGGTTTAAAAATTATTAAAACACAAAATGTTTTTTAAACACCGTTGACTGTGTACAAACATTTTGTAACAAGTTTGCTTGAATGAAATTAGCCATAGCTTATTTAACAAAATTATCCCAGCGATAACAGTACATATTAATAGACTATTTTTGTGTTTCGGACGGAAATATTTCATCGTAACCACAATTCATGTCTACCTTCCCATTGGTTTTGTGAGCATTAGGCTTCTTATTCTCTTGGTAGTTTAATTTTACTTTTGAGTAAAATACGGATTATCTATCATTTTCGGAATAAATCCACATGTACATCAAAGTTGCAAATTGTTAAATTTGTCCACTGAAATACTATTTGTCCATAAATTAGAAATACTGTGTCCCTAAAGGTAGAAAGTCTTCCATTATCCACCTTACCTTTCGCTACATAGTAAGTGATCTGAACTGTAAACTACCGGAAATAAACGTCCTTATAACTGTTCTCTGCTCCGCTGCTAACGTTTAGTTTAACCGTTTTAATATATTGCATTAATGACAGTGCAACTCGCGACAAACCATAATTCACAGTTTCTTTTTTTCAATTTCAATCACAAGAATTGCAATCACGTGTACAATAATTAGTGTTTACATGGAAAATAGACCTTTTGAGTCGATATGTTTCTGTAGCTCAAGTTTATGAGTATTATCGTTTACAGAATATCAATAGAAAAAACGAATGTTTGAATTACACGGTATAACTGTGAAATAGAACTACGTACTAACATGAGATTTATTATCTTTTTGCTATCAAAGTTATACAGTGAATGAACCTTATAGTCTGGACACGATTTGTATTTGCCATTCCGTTGTCGTACTTAATTATCACTGGCACAGTTAAGAAAAACGAATGCGTCATACGAGACCTGTTTTCTAGCTTTGCTTGGTGTTTACGATACCGTATTACGCGTCAGGTCTTACATGATTATGTCAACGAGATTAACGTACTTCGATCCTCTCAGCAGCAAAAAGTTTTTGCATTAAACAAATTTTAACTATAATTCCACCTCAACTACACGGGCACTGGGAGATTACAAGCAAAATGAAAAACTTCCTCTTCAGAAATAATTTGAGGTGAATTGTATGTTGAGTGGATGTGTCGCAAATCACGTTCTTATTTGTTCCACCCATATTTTTGGTTGTGCTTATGCTTTGCTCTTGTAACGATATTGCATTTTTTAAATAAAACAAAATAGTGTACAGTCCTTCGTTAAGAGCAGTTGACGGATTACGAGAGATGAAAATCTAAATTGGTGTATTAAATGACAATTTAATGAACCTCGAAACTTTTTTGAAGTATTTACACGTGTGTTTGTCTCTATTGACGTGATATTCAAATAATTGAAGTAGTTGGGAAATACCTAGAATACCCAGGTATAAGAAATTTGTTGAATAAACATTCGCGGTACAACCTGGTACTTAAATTTTCTAAATGGATGGACCAAAACTCATTAACAATAAGGTTGATTAAGCTTGTCATAAGCGTTAAACGCATTTAATAAGAAACATCAACTGATTTTAGAAACGAACTTAATGAAAATTAAGTTTTTGTTTAAGCAGTAAAACTCTAGATGAACTGACATGAAGCTCGTTTTATGGTGATGAAAGAAATCACTTTCTGAAATGAGTTTTCACAAGAATATATATCACTACGATAGTGTGACAGAAACCATGTTTTAAACAAGGTGAAGTCATTACTAAAGTAAGAACCGACTGAACAGAGACACAAAAAGGACGTTTTACGACGCGGTGCACATACTCCTATTTCGTACTTGCTCAAGTAAAAACTTAATCAACATGAAAACATCTTTCCTTTTCGTTCTTACAGTATGCATTTTCCTAAATTTTGAGGAAAACGTCTTCACAGCAGGACCTTCGTTTCAAGTTTTAAGTGCTGATTTGTATACGATTTTGGTGCTTACATAGCTTCAGTTTATAACTGGTGTAATAGTAATATAATATATTATTTTCAAGATACTGCTATCAGTGTGAACTTGTACGGCGTTCAAAATGTTAACATAGAGTAAGTATTTTTTGCATTTTAAAAGTCAATCCGTATCTTTTCAATCGGCTGGATAAATGTTGAAAGCGAATTGATAGAAAAGGTATATAAGGCTAATGCTATTGGTGCTGATGTGAATCAAGGTGGAAGTAAATTTCAATACGCATATGCGTAGGAATGATTAATAGTAAACCAATATACAATGAAAAGAAAAAATCCCGCTTTGAATGGAGCTTTAACACTGATTGAGTTATGCTAAGAACGTGAGAGTTCAACCCGTGCACCTTTGTACTTAGCTTCAATAAGTATTTTCAACAAAAAGAAAACGGTTATGAAGTTAAAGGACCATATGAGAATGTACAAACCCTACCGCATTTCCACTAGAATTCGGAAGATAGATAACAATGGGAAAAAGGGGAATGTTGATTGCAGCAACCTTCATTTTTCATACCTGTGGCCCTTCTAGAGATGATGCGAC
Organism: Orchesella bifasciata; assembly: GCA_034697805.1. Lineage (NCBI taxonomy): Eukaryota > Metazoa > Arthropoda > Collembola > Entomobryomorpha > Orchesellidae > Orchesella > Orchesella bifasciata. The sequence goes on along the minus strand of JAQGAP010001112.1, from coordinate 4,673 downwards.
TGATTGAAAAGCTCCTTGTCTAGCTAAACGATGGAGAAGGTGTAAGATGATTTACACTGGCAGAAGAACGTATCCATTCAAAATTCAACGTGAATAGGAGTAAATGAAGTCAGCATATGTGGGGCTAATTTATGCAGAATGGTCACCTGTGCAACGAATTCGATTTTAGCGACGTATACCGTAAAACATACTACATATCCTTCCCAACGAATCAATATAATGATACAAGCACAGTTTAGCTTAAATAAAAGGTTTGGTTGTACTTTTTCCTTACCTTAGTATTCGGATTTTTTGCGTAGTACAACAGAATTGCGTTGTACTACGTATTCAAGTGGACCATTTTGTCACTTTCAACATTAAGCCAAATTTAACTTATGCATAACATTTACACTAACGTAAGCGACATGAAAGTAGAATAGCTTCTACCAACATGACCGAGGGAGTGATAGTGATACCTTTGTTATCGTTACACCGTCAGACCAGACAACCTTCTCCACAACTGCTTCTTGTTTCCACTTTTCTAAGTCAGTAGTCTGAATGAAATTAGCATTTGCATAACTGTTGACTACAAAACGGTATATTTAAACGCTGTTCTGGCTTTCTTGCTAGCTTTAATAATATACAATTCGATAGGTTTGCGACAGGTTCCTCCGACAAAGAGCTGAAGTCACAAAATAGTGTGTAGTATTCCATTAAAATGCTAAAATGTAATAAATAGCAGTATTTCGAATAAACTTCTGTTTCCTAATATTAACTAATGTCATTTTTGAAATAACACTTGTCGAACCAGGGGGTTTAAATGTGGTTATTGCTGCAAACGGCTATGTCAAGTCGAAAGTGTATGAATGATTGAAACAGTGCCGTAGCGTGGTTTGGGGAGGCCTAAGGCGACGTCTTGGGGAGGCCCATGAAAAACACAAGTTTTCTGAAGAAATCGTTTCGAAAGTTCATAGTTAGTAATTCAGGGATTTCAGGCCAATTCGACATCGAACCAAAAATCATGTCAACAGAAACCATTTTCGTTATAAAAATATGAAAACCTTTTGATTTCATGTAAATTGCTGGAATACACCAGGTTGGGACGGGTTGAGACAAAGGTGCTGAGGCTATTTGTACAGCCGATGACGGAAGAGGATTTACTCTCCTCCATATTGCATAAAAAGGGAAAGGAAAGGAAAAGGGGAGAGGAATGAAAAGGGAAGGGGAAACGAGGGAAATAGGGAATCAAACTAAACGACAATCAAAGAAAAGTTCATTTTAAGATACAACATTTAGAGGGAAGTGTAAGTTGATAGCAGTATTGTTAAGGAGAAAGCTAGGGTGGTTAGAAAGAAGCATAAGTTAGGAAAGATTCAAATGGAGAAAGTTGATAAATTTTGAAGTAATTCAGGAGATGTTTGGTTGATAACGAGAAATTCCGACGCAGAAAATTTGGAAAAAGTGGAAGGAAAAAGTAGGACATTTAGAGTAACGGGAAAATTAGGAGCGAGTTTATGTATAAGAAAGTTGGAACATTTAGAATTTAAAAAATTAAGGGGAGTTTTTGTAGGAAAAAGTTGTGACATTTAGTAGGAAGTAAAAGGAGGCTGGACGTTTGGATAGAAGAGAAAATTACAAGAGATATACAGAAGAAAAAATATACCGATTTCAAGAAACTTTGCAAAAATTTTGGGAAACGAGAATTTTTATTATGTGAAAAGTTTAACATTCTGAGTGTCAATAAATGTTGGTTTGAAAGCTTGCTACCGATATAAGAACCCAGTGCAAAAAATTCGCGAGATGGAATTATGGATTAAAGTTAAAGGCATGAAAACCACAAATGGTGGGTCTAGCGGGCTTGCCTTCCAGCTTACAAAAAAAGGAAATAATGAGAGAGAAAGGATTTGGAGTTTTGGGTAAGCCAAAATTTCGAATTTTGAAAATAACACGATTTTTTCAAAATTTTTTCAGTAAATAATATTTACCCTTTTTTGTCGTACGTTTAAACACCAATTCAGTTTCAAACCAATCTTTTCATTGCTTTTCAAAAATGTATTCAAATGCATTATAAAGTCTGCAAAAAATATCGTCAGTCACTTCTATCCCGTCTTTAATCTCAAGTATTTTTTTATAATTTTCAGTTTAGAAAAGAATCATTAACTTCCTGTTCCACATTTGGCAGTAGTAAGGATTTATTGGAAATCAAATCACCAGTCGTCTCTGTCCAATTTTTGGGTAAAGCTTCTATTATAAATAATTGAAACCGTAGTTTCATTTAAATGTGTTGCTTTGCGCCGTTGTGATTCAGAAACCTTTTGATCTTGTCGATTGTCTATTCACCACAGGTCTGTTGTTTCATGTTCTCTTCGCCGTTTTGCAGCTTGTTTGAGTAAAATTAGGTCATTTTAATCGTATGCACGCGTGCTTTAACTAATTTTCAATTTTAACTTTAAAAAAGGTTGACAGGAAAAGCACACATTGTCTTCAATGATCAAAATAAAATTGATTGACAAATGAACGATTGCGTGCATTCATTTCTACACAAATCACTAACCTAACAAAAACTGTTTCAAAATTGTCTCGTAAACAAACCCGTTTTCTGCGTTTCACATTCACCATAGAAGCATAATGGTAGAGTAAAGTCAAGTGCTAAATCTTTGTTCTTTAATAAAATTCCGTAAAATTACTCGAAACGGGGAGGCCTAAGGCGGTCGCCTTACCTCGCCCTACCCTTGCTACGGGCCTGGATTGAAATCTCAATCAACACTACAAACCAAACGATTAATTAGCGCAGAACGCTGAAACGGTGGCCATACAACGCATTGATTGACTGTGAGAGGTAATATGTCAACTGTTCCTCTTCGTTTGCGTCGGATTCATTTATCCTCGTTTTGAAATGCTGCAACCGTAGGCATATCAACTGTTTCCAGGAAAACGAAGCGACGGTGGCAACTTGTGACATTTCATTTCCCAATTCATTTTTTTTCGATTTTATTCCATTTGGATCTGTCATTTTAACTCGATGTGGCTAATCGCAATTTCATCATAGTATTGCTAGCCTGGCTGGACACAAAATTTGCCAATCTTGTCAAGCTAACTTATTGCACTCTTTCCGTTTCTGGCAAATCGTAAGCTCCAAAAATGACTGACGAAAACATCATGATTACTGTGAGTTCTATTTGTTTGAGTAGGAAAAACAATCTGGAGACCAGTCATACATTCCCTCTTTAAATCTTTCTTCCAATTTCTATTTCAATACTTAGTTTACTGCATCATAGTAAAATGCATTGAATATTCATTCGCATTTTGTAAGACAAAATGTTACTGAAAATCATATCGCAGATGGTTGTGTCTTCATTATTACGTAGCTGAATGTATTCAGCAAGTTATAATTTTACTGAGTTGTCTGTCTGTCTGTCTGTCTGTCTGTCTGTCTGTCCGTGTGCACTCTCCTGGCCACATACGTTGACCGATTTTGGCCAAATTTGGCACATAGGTAGTACTCCTCAAGGGCATCACTGGTATTGGTTTTCAGGGAAATCGGTCGCGCGCTTTGAAAGTTATGCGCGCGCAAATAGAAAAAGTCGTCCGATTTGGCTGAAAATGAGTATATATGGGTATTTTGGCATGCTAAATCCAATGGCTACAATAATTTTTTAATAAAATATACAGTATAAAAATTCATGGAGTTTTTAGCGCCCAAATTCAGCGTGTTCTGCAGTTAATTAACCGAATTAAATGTCATCCATAAGCGCATGAAAAGTCTGTAATAATGAAGTTCACATGTTGCTAATGAAATTTCGAATCAAACAGTTGAGAAAAAAATAGTCCGAACCTAACACGCGTCCTACAAAACGATTGCTACAATGCCAAAATTATACATGCGTGAACCATAAAAAATATATGATATAAACAATTAGGTTCATGTACTCTTTGATATGTTTATTGAGTTAGTCATAGAGTGTAAGTAGTCAGGAATGCTTAAAAGGCTACCATGTGTTGCTTGATGACAATCATTAATATTCTCGTCAGTGTGCAACTCGATTATTACAATTTTTGAGAGTTGACTGTGATTGTTGAACGTTATCTGATTGTAGTCGTTGTTTTTTTAATTTAATAATTGTTTAAAACGTGAACAGTCCTTTGTGCTCCAAAAAATTGAATAGCAATTAGTTTATTGCTCTTTTTAAGCTAAGCTAACTTAATTAAAGTGATGTTTTACACTTGACAAACTTGAAGAAAAGGTTATTTACTCGACCGAAGTCGTTTCTTAGTTATTTCTTACCTCCAGTTAGACGTATCTGATTTGAAACGAAAGGTAATTCTACAATCTTGTGCACGTTCAAATTGGCGATAGCTATAACAGTGATCATTGTAGTTTGAGAAATATTTCTTTATATTTTCAGGATGCCTAGAACTAGAAAAAAAAGTGATGCAACGCGAAATGAGGAAAACAAAAGGAGGATGCAGCAGCTTCGTGTTGACGACGATTATAGATCGCAAGAGCAGAAGCAAAACACCTCCGCTCATCGTGAGGCTCGAAAAAGTGATACTTACCGAACCACCGAGAAGGAGAGGGATAAAGTGGCTCACCAATCAGCACGTACAAATGAAGCTTTCCGAACACCAGAGAAGGAGAGGGATAAAGTGGCTCACCAATCAGCACGTACAAATGACGCCTTCCGAACACCAGA
>JAQGAP010001111.1:0-22844 GCA_034697805.1 Orchesella bifasciata | reverse complement strand
TATTAATTTATTCCAGACATTTTTTAAATAATACAGTGCTAATACTACTTTATTTTTGTTTTTAAAGGAATGACGCGTAGAATGTCATCATCGTTGTTTTGGCAAAGACCCTACTACGGCCAAGTTGGTAAGATATTGGGTTCACGCGATTATCTTTTGAAATCCGAACAAAACCCAGCAATTACGTACAATTTTTGCTAACAAAATTAATAAAATGCTGTTACTTAGATTAATTTAATTTGTTTTGTTGAAAATTCACGCTTTTTAGTCCGCTGTTATAGATATACAAAAATATCAAAAGTTTTTACTTATTATGTTGTTACGCCTAAGTCTTCAGATAAAAATGAGCACTGTTACAACTTTGGATTCTTTAATTAATTACTAGATTTGCACGGCCGATATTTTGAGCAGCAATTCGTACGGGCCGAGATGGAAAAGGTTGATGCAAGTGAAGGTAAACCAAGGAAAATTGTATAGTTGTTTCGGCAAATTTGTCATTTGTGATGCTTGATGCGAGAAATATTTTGAATACTTAATTGTATTAATACCCTATTAACAAGCCAAAAGTGTACGCCGGAGGTGACACACTTTGGTTATTGAATTACTTTGACTTAAATTAGTTTAAGTAAATTATGTACAGTTTGGCAATTAGACGCTGTTTTTGGAAATGTTTGCGGTTTTAACGGATTTTTTTTTCATGTTGTTTTGTTGTTTTCTCAAGAGCGAAAAAACATAAGCAATTCATCAGCAAACATGCTGTTGAAATAGCAAACATTAAAAAAAGGGAAACCCCGAATTACTGTGAAAATATAATAATCCCAAATTAATTTAAATCTGAAAATTAAACTCTGTGTAATTAAACAGTAATGCATTTGCTTTAAATTCAGCTGCAAGATAAAAAATAGTTAGTTGGATTTATGGTCTTCAATGAAGTTTATCAGTGCATATTACCCATTCCAGGAATATTGTAGTCATTCCTAGTCCCGTTACATTGCATAAATAATTACGTCTTGTTTGTTGTTTACAATCTCCTAGTTAACCGGTGTGCACAATTCGACGACATGGCAGGAGAATGCTCTCTTAACAGTTGCTACTACTGTTGCAGCGATACGTATTGTCACCCAAATAGACAATCAGGTTTGAAGTCTTTCATATGTAAAACTTAAAATAATTTTGTTAAGGTTTGTATTAAACAATATGTTATTTAGCGCCCGACTGTTTAAATATGTGTGGATCCTGCAAAAGAGAAAAAGATTGCTTCCGAAATGATTGTCAATACAATAATCAGAGAAGAGTTTGCGAAAATAAGCCATGTATGATACTCTAATTTAAAGTACTTAAAAGCACACACCAACGGACCCTGAATGAGTATTTTTATTGTAGACTGTGAAACACTAGGCTCAAATGCAGTAGCATGTCAACAAGCAAATTGCTTTTTTTGCTGTCGAACCGGCACTTGCCTGACCACAAACATAGCAAGTAATAAGTTATGAACCAAATTCATGGATAAATGAAAATTAATTTTTAAAATAGTGTTAAATTTTTTATTTCTAGGTATGCGATGCAATCAGGCTTGCAACTTCTATTGTTTCCAAGAAAAAACGTGCCTAGAAAAAAATTGCAATTATGTTTCCTCAACTGGACAGTGCTTACGAAGAGACGGTAACTAGCTTAAAAATCTGTTTGGTAAATAAATAAATAAATTCTTTCAATTCTCTTCGTTATTTTCAATCCATCTCAAATTTACAGAGGCAGTAACATGTGATTATGCAAACGACTTAGTGGTTGTTGCCGACGAAAGTGGCAGCATTAATGTGAATGATAACAAAAACTACAACAGAGAAAAGCTGTTTGCCGCACAATTGCTGAGAACTTGGAGATACAATACTCAAAACCGAATTGGCTTTATAACTTATGACCATAGGGTGCGGGAGCACTTAAAACTAAACGAAACCCTCTTAAAAAACCCAGACGAAGTGTATAGAAACATCACAGGAACAGACTATCTTGAGGGGCTCACCGATACCAATAAAGCCATTAAGACAGCAGTTCAATCTCACACAAACAATCCTCGTCAGGCACCTAAACACATTGTTGTAATTACTGACGGAGATTCAGGTTCAGTGGAGGAAGGTGTGGGAGATGCCTTAAAAGCCAACATTTACACTTTCGCGGTCGGAGTAGGAATGGGTATACCCAGATTTCGTCTTAATGAAATAGCAAATAATCATGCGGACAGAGTGTTTGTGGTGGATCAGTACACTCTTCTAAGTGCAACGCTTTTAAATCTATCGATGGCAATTTGCGAGGCCTCCAGAGAGTACTATGTAGGTACACCAATTTAGTGCCAGAGATTACTATGAAGGTACACCAATTTAGTGCTATTTTTTAATTGAAATCCTTGATATATGTACGTATGCAGAAATGTTTAACTTCTTTGTATACATGTAAAATATTACCAAGTTTTAATAAATAGATAATTACTAAAACCAAATTTTTATCATGACGTACCATAAAGATCGTCAAACAGAATAAAATTGGACAAGAAAGAAATGAGAAGAAAGTTTAAAAAATATTTAGAAAAAATATGGCGAACGTCTAGTGGAATGTCCAGATTTATTCCTATAATATAAACTACCCTTAAATGAATTAAATAAGTTGAAATTGCCCTTAACTGATATTAATAAAGGAGTACCCTCAAAAGAGTTAAATAATATTTGGACGCATTTAGCAATGTATCCAATGATTTGTAGTTCATGAATAACTTTCGCCATTCTGTTTCTCCTTTTATACATTTAAACATCTTGACCAAGACCACATAATCTATATTTCCTTATCTTACTCATACAACACCTTCCCTTACGACAGACGTGCCCGGGAAAAGAATGCGAACAAGATCCAACAAGAACAAGGCTTCGGCTGATGATTTTTTTATACTGCATTACTTGCTGCTTCCACGAAGTAATCCGTTGGGCCACTTCGAGAAAAAATGTTTAACAAACGTTCAAAAGGGATTTCAGATGTTTACTACAGAAAAACGAAAGCATAGATTTGGTGATCTTAAGATTCTATTGCATGTTTGATATTGAGCTCATCCCGCCACTGGGGTTCAGAAGGCCCAGCAAACGTTTCTGAACAAAGGAAACCCATGTAAAAACCTCCTAACTTCCAAGCTCTGTAGCTAAAAAAGTCGGTTATTTTTTACCTTATTTAACTTTTAGAACAACTTTGTGACTCTCAATAAATGCATTTAGAATTTAAAACTTAACCTCTACGGGCAAGTTTAGGAGTAAACGTCAGTGAACTAACACCAAAAAGCATTGGCTTAGATACGAGCTTTCCATTTTCTCCGTTTGTACAAAAAGTCTTTTTTTCAGTGCTTTTATATTCTCAGATCTGATGAAGTAACTCCTTTTGGATATTGTAACTCCAAAATATTTCAATTCTATGAATCTAAACGCTTTTAAAATGACTTTGACTTCGGTCACTTTTCCGACTATACATTTACGTGTACCAACAATGTTCCTTTGTTCATAAACGTTAGTTGTGTATAAAGGGTATAAAACCTGCACTGAGAATCACGTGATAATGAGTGGTGGTAATGATTGAGATTTCTTATAGGCAATTCATCCTTAAACACTTATTATTACAAAGTGGTCCAACTCGACTTCCAGGATTGATAAATTTAAAGCTCAATTTCTTGGAGTCCAGTGGTCCGATTTGCATGAAATTTGCTTCATTAACCTTCCAAAGTACCGCGGGATATTCATTAATGACAAAAGGCTTTACTTTGTACACAAAATGGGGGCACCTCATATGACCCCACATCGAAGGTCACGTTTTTATTAAACTTTATGGTGCTAATATGGTTTATGAATCCGTATTGGTCCGCTGGCTCTTATAAAATTTTAAAATTTTGACATTTGTACTGTGGCACCAAATTTGAATTTTGAAAAAAGGAGTAAAATTTCCTCTGGGGAATCGAGCAAAACTAATGTGTGCCAAATTTCAGGTCAATCGGTCAACAAATGACTGAGTAAATCGCATACCGTCGTCTGATCATCAAATGGCCCCAGTACAGTTGTCTCAACATACTACAAAGCCAAAATGCGGACTTTTGCACAGCAGTACAATGTCTATATATACTATAAATACCTTTGATTGGGGATGCAAAAAAATGTTTGAAAAGTAGTTTCTACTGCATATCTGCTATCGTCATCACTGCCTTCCTACTTTTCACAATTCCAAAGTCAGCCATACTGACTTGTTGCAAAACAGTTAAATAACACTTTCCCGGCTAACATTACATTAACATAACATTCCAAACACAAAAAAGCTGCAGTAAAACATAAAAATTAAAAATGGATGTAAACTTGTGTCCCTCAAAATTTCGATGGGGCGGCACATTTTTGTGAATTGTGAAAAATCTGTTCAACATAAAGAGTTGAGTAGCACATCATAAGAAAGTACATTAAAATTGGAACCTCTATAAGAAAAATGTCTGCAAAATTTATAATTCGTACAAGTTATTTCGGTATCTAACTGCAAGGAAGCTATGGATTTAAACTTTTGTCGTACCACTGTACATTATCAACGTATAGCTACTAGCACAAAGCACACCCAAGAATGCACATTGCTAAGTTAAATGCACTATTATCCCTGGGTGACCTAGAGATGTAAGATATGTAAAAGCATCTGAGTGTATTGACAATGACACGGGTTTCGTCCAAACCTTCACAAATATTTTGGACAGTACGAATCCCACGATCATGGTAGAGGTAGCGATAGATTCGTGAGGATGTGATTAGTGGAAATAATCAAATTATTTTTCGAAATTTTTAATAGTTTCTCTCTGAAACGCCAAACAAAGGAGGTTGGCAAGCGTTGCTCAGTATATTCCCTTCAAATTTTTGGGCAAACTGGTTTTTCGTTTTTTGGGAAGACTATAATGCGCACTGACATGGGAGTGGGCTCAAAAAATTTGTAATGAAATGTAGTATAGTAAAAGTTGGCTCCTTTTGGAGTTTTTGAGCTATAAACATGTTTCAGGTGAGGTTAAAGTAAATTTGAGATGGTACCGGATGCATAGTTATGGTATAAGGGGACATAGTTGGGAAAATCTGAAGACATATTTAGATAGCAAATTGCCGTCCAAGTCGATTGGTTCAAGACCCAACCTTCTAGGACGCTTCCCAGAGGAGTTATTCGAAAAATTAGTTTTAGTAGTTAGGGGCGATTTTAATACTCACTGAATTTTTAAATTCATTTGGACGTTCGAATAAAAACATGGGAATCCAGAAATGTTACGATCGCCAAGTTGATCATTTGTCAAGGCTAATCAGAGTTGCGATAGCTGATCACAAGGCGAAGTTTAACATTCATTCGCCCTTGTCCCATCCTCCGGAAAAAAAGTCATTCAAAAAAGGGATCGGTATTAGATCGGGCATGAGTGTCAAAAGCACAAAAAATAAAAAAAAAAGTACAAGGTCATACATTGCTTCTTTGTTTTTTGTTGTTTTAACACTCATGCCCGTTCTATGACCGACCCCTTTTTTCAATGACTTTTTTTCGGAGGATAGAACACGGGCGAATGCATGATAAATTTAGCCTTGTGATCAGCTAGCGCGACTCTGAGGCTAATATCAGTTATTTTTATCCTTTCAATACCTAACATTCATCGTCACCTAAATGAAAATCCGTAGTGACTTGTAGCTCAGAATCAGAATGACATCATTTCTGTCATAAATCTACTTTTAATGCAACTAACTGTATTGTAGGTATACCAGTTGCAGCAAAGCAGGTAAATATAGCTACCAGTTAGAATCAAGTCAAGATTTTGCTATCTATCCTACCCATGCAAATAGGTTGGAATAATCAATTTTGTGTTATGAAATACATATTTATAGGTGAAACAGATTGATAATGTACTTTCTATACAAACCGAACAAGTTCTTTCTATTGAGCGTAACAGTTTTGCTCTAAACCCCTATCGACCGTATTTAGCTACCTAACTCTATCCAATCCACGTCAAGGGTAGCTATAAATCCTACCTTGCTGCAACGGTATACTGTAACTAGGAGTTAAAACCAACTATGTAAAAACTCATAATTATGGCTAAAAAACTCAGCACTTCCTTAAAAATCCTACATAGAGAATAGACAATTGAACTCGTGATGTAATTTCCTTTGCTGGTGCTTATGAGCTGGTACGCGCATTGGAGCTGCCTTTATATGTATTCAATATAGCGTTTCATTGTGAACAAAGTGTATATTTTCAAAATTTCGAAAATGGTTGGGGTGAAATTAAAAAGACCAGTAAGTGTGGAGCTTGCGTCTGCGTTTTTCAGAAGTACAAAAATGAGTTTAAAGTTCACAAGAGGAATAAATTGCTGTTCCTCAAAAGAGAGGGTTTCAAATGTGACACAATCAACAGATAGATAAAAAGGCTGGAGAATCTGATGAACATCATATTATGTTCCAGAGTGGTCGTGCCTTTAAGGTAGGGACGCCTAAGAAGATAATGACCGTGAAACGTTTGTATCAGCGCCATCCCTCAACTTCTAGCAAGCTACTGGCGAAGAAACAAAAAAATAAATGAAAAATATTTCATTTATATCAAAGCTAAGAAACTGGGGATTCTTGCCAGAACAAAAAAAGAGCAGCTCCAAGCAAAAAATTTCATAGGGGAGACCTCTGAAGAACGCGAGATATTGCTATGTAAAATATTGAAACTTAACTATTAAATATTGAAAAAAATTAACCTAATGAACGATGATACGTACGTCATATAAGGTTCTCCTGAGTCTCAAATGTAAATTATAAAATATGAATGAAATATCGTGTATGGAAAATGTTGTTCTATGTGTATAAGAATATTTCACATGTTAAAGGTTGTCCGGCTGGGGGTATATAAAGACCCCAGACCGTGTTGTAAAGTTTCACTCTGATTTTGGTTAGTTGTGAGGACGGGTGATCCAGTTCTCCTCTCTCCTTGTCATTAATGCTATTTGTCATAAGACGCCTGAGAGATTCGCAGGCGTCCACGCGCTGAGGGATTCAGAAGCCTGTATCTAATTTAGTCTGGGATAGGATATAGGGCTACTGCCATATACATGAATGTTGAACGTGTTGAATGATACTATTTATCAATTAGAATAAATACCGTACACAGTCAAACCGAACCTACTGCTTGAGATTCTTCTCTATTATTTGTCAAGGCATAATATATTATATCGATATATAAATACTCCTTACAGTTATCCAAAACGCTTTCCAGACTCCAGGCAATACTTCTACAGCGCAGACTCTAAACTTGTTGCTACACCAAAGAAATTAGAAGTTTTGTAAAAATTTCCTAAGAAATACCTAGTTTGGCAGGCTATGGACCAATTTGGGAACATTTTGAAGCCCTTCATATCTCGGGGCACCATGACCGTAAAAATGTTTATGGAGCCGTGTTTAAAAACAAATCTGATTCCCAATATCCATGGGCACAATTCATTGATCCAAGTCGTCTTCTGGTCCGATTTGGCTTTGATTCACCATCAAAAGAACGTGCTAAAATTTTTAAGAGAAAAGGGGTCTTTGGTAGAGCAGATCTAAAACCTGTCCCACGCCCCCCATCTTTGTTCGATCGAAAATACCCGGGCATTAGGTAAATGTTACTACCGTAACCGAAAACGTCAAAGACCCTTTGCCAGGTCAAAAATCTGTAGGAGAAAACTTCATCGAAAGTTGAAAAGTCTTCCGGCACGAATCTCACGAGAAGCCTGAAGAAAAAGATCCACCACGATCTCAATAATGGTCCAATATTTTTTCTCGTTACTAAATTTGGAAGCTTATTACATTTGCTACAAAACTGCTATAATACATTTTGTTTTTTTTCTTTTGCATTAAATAAAGTGAATTTTTATTCCCATCATTAGTCCAATTATCTATTTTCTATCCAGCGATCTATGAAAATACTGATTCATAATTATTTTAAGAATTCTGCGTCGTACATGTTAGTTACTTCGCGCGATTGAGGTTTAATTTAACACCTCTTTGTGAGCTTGTGAGATGACGTAATGTATAATTATAATAAGTGTTGCATAACACGCTCAAAAAGGGTTAAAACCCAAGTTCATGTAGGGATGCCACTTCCAACGATTACTGGAAGACGTAGCTGTAAATAGCCAATTTCTTGTCACTGTATCGGATTTCTGCAACCAAAGGGCCTGATTCGATCGCTGGATAAGCTCAGTTGTACACCGTACATCAGTGAAGGACGATTTCTAAGATGAGTAACTAACTCAAGGTTCTGTCGGTGGCAGGTATGCCAAATGTTGCATACTGCCAAATAATGATCACAAACTTTTTGCGACCACCAACTACAAAATCAGTAAATTTTCAGTGAATGAAATGACTACTTAATGAATAGCTAAATTCAAGTCTCTGTAACGCTGATAAGCGGACTGGTAGGGTTGGATTTTATAATAGTTTTATTACAAAAAGACTCATTTCTCAGAAAACATATACAGACAAAATTCATGCCCTGCTCACTCTTTCCTGTCCAAATGCCAAGTGAATCCTGAGCGCAGCTCCCCATGCCTTGTCAGAAATGCCTCTCTCGTGAGACGCTCTGGAATTGGAAAAAGTGTGCATTGCCAGCAACCTCGTCCTCCACAACACACTTTCGGATCTTATTTTCACCGTTTCATATGATAAGAAAGGCGGAGCTCCTCCTTCATTCTAGGTTCAAACATAAACTTTGTTCTACAAAAAGGGGAAAGAGTAGTCCTATTATGCAACAATAAGCATGCAGTGAATATGAATGGCTTAACGATTAATTTTTACTCACAGTTAATTAGAGTACAAGTAAATATCAATTTATGTATCTGTCTCAGCGCACAACCAATAAAATAGACGCGACATTGCTAAATATTACACTTTTAATGACTGTGAATCATATGTAGGTATTTAACGAGCGGCATGTGGAATATAAAAATATACGAATTACTTGATGCTGATTTGGCAAAGACTTAAAAAATCAGGGGTTGCGAAATCATTTCTAGCTGCAATTCTAACCTATTTTATTTCATTTGTGTCACGAGTCGTATTTAACTGTTGTAGATTAGCTTTAAATCATGTCTTATCAATTAAAAATAGGGTCAATTTTACCAATCACCGACTAAGTTTCAAAAGTAGTCAAGAAATCTAAGATACAAAACAAATATACTAAGATTTAGGATAAAGATATGATTTGTATACGCGCGTCAATGCTGCAATGGAGAATTATTACGTTTTTCATCTTTTGATTAGCAGGCCTGAAAATATGAGTAAAATAGTATTAACCAACTCATAAAATTTATGGCCAACGTACGTCTTTATTATGACTTTGCGAAAGCTCTAAATACTTACCCAGGCGTCTTCCAGGCACTTGTAAACTTCCACTTTGTCAGCACAGGGAATGTGTTCCGAATCTTTTACTGAAAATAATAATTTACACTGCATTTACATCGATGCGACATTTATGCAATAAACTTCTACTTACAAAGACCAGACGACAGCAAACAAACTGATATTACATATGTAAAAATTAGCTTTGTTTCAGCTGCGTCAAATATTATTGCGTAACCAATAATGATATTTATAGTGGGTTAAATCAAAGTGGAAAATTAAACCGTACTAATGTTGCTGCACATAGAGATTAAACGATTTGCAATTAGCCTGGTGGTGTCAGCTTCTTTGTTGGCGAAAAATATTGCATTTAGATCTGCTCCCATTTCAGACTCGTCTTTCAGTTCCAACTTGTCAGTGTTGAATCTTTTAGTTATGAACGTTTTGTCAAGCATACATCTCTTTAAACAATGTTCAGCAGTGGGATTGTTCTATTGATAATTTAAAATTCGACGATATTTTCAATAATATGGTATTAAAAATTGACACAAATACGCAGTTTTCTTTCAATCGAACCTTCATATCCTCGCAATACCGTGCGGCCAACCACATCCTTCCTTGTCCGTACTCCACGTTTTCTGTCTCGTTAACATATCCGGGGTGACAACTAAGGTCAGGCCATTGCGACTCTTCACACAGCGTCTAATGATATAAGTATGTCATTACATATTCGTATCTGTTCAAATTATTGTACACTCTGGTTCAAATTCAAATTTATAATGTAATTACGTATAATAAAAAAAAGGAAAGAAGCAAAATGCTTCTGATAATTCCAGACATGGTTCACTACAAATCCTTGACAAAGTTGGGTAGATTCAGACTTGAGAAGAACAGACTCGCAGTGTTTCTAGATAAATTTAATGTAGCGAAATGATCTTATAAACTCACAAAGATGGCTGCAGGATGTCGTATAGACATAATTGCTCATTAATTTTCGGGAATCAGTTAACTTTGGCTATAAAATAAGCCATAAAGTGTATATCAACTTTTCTCATATGAACTTTAGCATAAAAATAAGTTGTTTCTGACAAACAACATTTTGGTTAAATGTTCAGGCGCTACCTGACTGACGCCAAATTATGCAAGGTCAAGGTCACAAATAGGACATTTTAAGCCCATGTTGTAATTACACGTTTCACAAATGCCGACGTATTGTATAAAGAGTTCCATGTGTTCCCATTTTTTGATTTTGGTCTATTTTTAATTTCTGCCGTTTTGTCGTTAATGTTTATTACTAAGGTAGACAAGACTAATTATTTCGTAAATCATTTGATGCAATGCGATGCAATAAACCACAAACTGTTTTTAGATGGTTTCAGATCGACTAAACCAACTTCAATAACATTCAACATTTTGATTTAACTTCAAAACACTGAATTGTTTACAGATGCAGTCAAACGAGATATGTTAAGTGAATGGCACGATGTATCATTTAGTTAGGACCACAAGTCCACATAGCTCGACAAAGTCAAGCTATAGGTAACCGTTGTGGTGGGCATGTAGGGGTACCTAGTAAGGCCTTACCGGCAAAGCTATACCGTTACCTGATTGGCCGAACGGCGTTCTACAAATATCTACTCCGGGCCCCACAGGACGTTTTTTGTAATGCTGAATGCATGGGAAAATTGTAATTTTGATTTAATTTAACGATTGTGCAGTCATTTGACGGTCAGAAGTATTCCATCCGATGCAGTTTTTTCCACTGGCAGCTAGGACCAAGCTTGTAAAGGGGAATGTATGTTTCCAATGAGACTGAGCTTCACTAATAAGGTAAGGCAAGGCAAGGACCACTAAGAAAAAAACCGAAGGACCGTTTGGGAAAAGGTTGAGCTGTATGTCCGGGGAACATTTTAATGGTGCCACTGATTGCTGGTGTAATGCCATGAAAATTACATTTTTGAAGCATACTCACATATTAATAATCCATGTACTGTAACTGTTTGGTTTGTGGCTGTAAAAGCCGACGAAAAGCGTATTTTTTTATTTACAAAAATGTTTTAAATGTGAAAATTTTGAATTGCGTTTAAGAAAAGCGTTCTACAAGTCAACCCGTGAGTATGCTTCAAAATCTTAATTTTCATGGCCTTATACCAGCAATTAGTGGTACCATTAAAAGTGTCCCCGGACAATGCAGCTCAACCTTTTCCCAAACGGTCCCACGGTTTTTTTTGTCAGTAGTAAAGTGGCCTAATTTTATCACTGAAGCTCAGTCTCATTGGAAACATACATTCGACGATGTCTTTTCCAATTGATGGAATTCCATCCGCTACGCATTATGCACATTTAAGATCATCATTGAGCAAAATATCCTAGCGGCCATATCGACTTTTCCACTTTGAGCCGTCCACAAACGGCAGCTATGCTATGCTCTGCTAGCATTCTCTCCGTCAACTTTCGTTTCCCTTCTTGTGCATATAGTATGCATATGCACAAGCAGCCCATATGAAAGTGGATGCAGAGTAGGGCTGATGATGTTGATGAGCGAAGGGAAATTTCTCTTGCTTCTTTCTCTCGCCTTTTTTGAAAAATACTGTTTTTCATGCCATTTTTTAAACTTTAACTGTTTAAAACTAAAATTTAACTGCCACAATGGCTTGTAACTTGGGGGAGAAGGTGGGAATAAGTTTATTTTTATTTATTTCTGGGTATTTTTGTTTATTTTAGCGTGCAAAGTGTGAAATGACGGTTGAAGGTGAAGGAGTGTGTGGGAATCCGTCATAATTTCTTCCTGATTGTATGTAGGTCACACTTTAATTGTCCGTAGTTAGTTAAATGTACTGCCAGATCTTCTGCAAAGTCGCTGCAGACTTGAAATCAGTCAGTTAACTAACTACAGACAACCTAAGTGTGACCTACATACAGTCAGTAAGAAACTATGACGGATCCCACACACTCCATCACCTTCAACAGTCATTTTAACTTAATAACGCTAAATAAACAGTTAAATTTAGTTTTTTTTTTTAAATTTCTGGGATGGTCAGACCGTCCTCCATCCAGTTTATATATTTTTTTGGAAAATTTAATTGTAACATTTAAAAAAATTGTCACCAGAGATGGGCAGTCACATGGGTTTTGGCTGAATCATTGCTGGGATTATATGAGGGGAAATATACATATTTTTCACATGACATATACATAAAATTGACTGACATTTGTATTTTTGACTGACATTTGGATTTTGTTGACTGACATTTGGATTTTGTTGACTGACATTTGGATTTTATTGACTGATATTTGGATTTTGTTGACAGATATTTGGCTCTTATTGACTGACATTTGGATATTATTGACTGAAATGCATTTTATTGACTGACATATGGATTTTATTGACTGACATATGCATTTTATTGACTGACATATACACTTTATTGACTGACATATGCAATTTATTGACCACCGTGTACAAAATGAACCTTCGAATTGACAGAACCGTACTAGTACATCACAGTTTTGTAACAACACAGTATAAGAACTCGAAGTTAACATGTAATTGTTATAAAAGTCTTAGAACAATTTATGGAGACGATGCTTGCTTGTTTGCTTTATTTTAGGCTACGTGTTCTATGGAGTTGGACTGAACCTGGAATGCTCTGGTGAAGTTGCTCCGTTTTTGGGTTTGGATAGTCGTATGAGATCACTCATTAAGAGTGGACTGCTTTTTGAGGTAGAAACTGTATGTGCAACGCACAAAACGTTTTTTGGTCGAAAGGGAACGCAGAAATAAGCAAATCCTTATGGTACACATATGGGTTGGGCTAAGGCGAATAGACGGCTTGATGGCTTAACTTTTAGCAAACTTTGCCAGGATGCTTTTGTTCATAAAGTTTACCCTAATGATGCTGTATGTATGTAGGCATTGTTTAAGTCTGTTTTCAGTTACATTGGAGGCTGGAGTGGCAGTAGAACCTTTGGATGAAACAGACCGAGACTATCACTACGATATATCGTCACTTCTGGTCCTCAATTAACTTTTTTGAAACCTCCGTGGAAGTGGAACCCGCAGGAGTGGTGACCCTTGTTTCCGACTTTCAACCGGTTCCAGCACAGGGAATTTACGTCAATGACTGGATTGCAGCTATATACGAAAATTTTTGGTATCTTGGGCAGGTAAAGTCAATTTGTGATGATGACGATGAGTTTGAAGTGCTTTTTCTGATGCAACCACCAGGAGTGACGACCAAAAGCTTTACGAAATTCGAGCGACATCCCATCTACATTCCATTTGGTAGAGTCCTGCTGAAGATACCCAGTCCTACAAATAATAAATCCGGAAGAAGGATAACGTTTTCTGATGACATCATTCAAACCATCGAGGTGAAGTTTAACGCTTTCAATTTTTAATGTACTTTCATTTCTTTTAGGCTTCATTTATGTTTCATTTCGTCAACATAAAGTTTTTCTAGTAGCGGTCTCGGAAGGTTTAGTTAAGTAGTTTACCAGTGGGAAGTGGTGAGCTAAAGAATTACTTTCGACGTTGGTTATTTGAAAAAATATTTAATTGTAAAAGCATGTGATGTTGAATGTTTTGTATTGTGGGCTTGCATGAGAGGAAAGGGGAAATATGAATGAATAGAATGAATGTTAATTAGTTTTTGCTCACCACTTCTTTTTTAAATGGCCCCTCTTCAAGCTTCGTTCAGTGCCTTTCTCCCGAGACCAGTAGTAGTTGCGTAGTTAGATACATGCTTTTTTCAAGCTTTTACTTCGATTTAACTATTGTATTTTACAAGTTACAAGGCTAAGAGCGAAGCTTGTTTAGGGGCCTAATTTTTGGAGTCATATCGAGAACCTCCTCGTGGTGACTCTGGAAACGCAGTCATTGCGGCTAATCCCCTCCCAAGTCTAATAATGTTCATACTACACATAAAACATTACAACTGTAAGTTAAAGGATTTCATTCGCATGTCCCAAACTAATGGACACCTGTCCACATAAAATATTCCGATCACGTAATACTTTGTCATCGAAACATGGCATGGAAATCCTTTAACATTGACACTGAGCAATTAGGTTTGCAATTTCTGTTAAAAGTCACTTAAATGGACAGCTGACAACATGACATATTCACATTACAACCACTGGTGACATGCAAACTTAGTCAGGATATCTAAAGAAACCAATTTTAATTCATTTTTTCTAATTAGGACAGCAATTTCTAATAAATGTCACCTAAATGGACACCTGTCAACGTGACATATTCACACTGATGACATGTTATATTGCTTTGACAAGTTTAGAGATCACATGGAAGCAATTCTAAATCTATTTTGGTTAATTTAAACAGCAATTTCTAATAAATGTCACCTAAATGGACACCTGTCAACGTGACATATTCACACTGACGACATGGTTTAATACTTTGACAAGTTTAGAGATCACATGGAAGCAATTCTAAATCTATTTTGGTTAATTAAAACAGCAATTTCTAATAAATGTCACCTAAATGGACACCTGTCAACGTGACATATTTACACTGACGACATGGTATAATACTTTGACAAGTTTAGATATCACTGATCCTGACACGCAGAATTAGTCAGGATACCTAAAGAAAGGATTTTAATTCATTGTTGACAATTAGGACATCAATTTATAATAAATGTCACATAAGTGGCCACCTGTCAACGTGACATACACACCTAATTACACCAAGTGAGTCATGTCAAACGTCAGTTCAGAGTCCCTGCTACTATTATTTACCCTTTTTAAATTTTGGTCAAGTGTTAATACATACGTGTGCCCATCTCTGATTTTGATGAATGTGATGATGATAAAATTAAATAAACCGTTCAAATCTAGTACATGTGAACAGACCATGACCTCATTTTTCGAAGTTTTTTCCAAAACTTTAAATGGTTGTATTTTACTTCCCGTGCGCACCATCGTTCCAACGGAATTTATCGCACAATTAACGGGTAATATTGAATTACTTTATTTCTAGTTGCGCAATGGAGGGGGGACGGATTTACAAGCAGATCAATTCTGCATTGCTAACGGTTAAAAGTTTCGAAAATCGAAAATTTCAAATTTGGTATATGTCCGTTGCAGCCTAAGACTGAAAATGAGTATAGGATATGGCAGTATAGGATGCGTCATTTGATCACAAAACACTATCTTGTGCTTCACACCTGGAAGCTTAAGCCCCAAAATCTCAGCGATGGGGCACCAATAGAAAAAACGAAAAGCGTCATCGAAACCGCAATTAAAAACTGCATTTATGAAAACGCTTTGAAGAAAATCGGTGATTTAGTAGCGGATGGAATTCCATCAATTGGAAAAGACATCGTCATTCCCCTTTACA
This sequence comes from Orchesella bifasciata, assembly GCA_034697805.1. Taxonomy (NCBI): domain Eukaryota; kingdom Metazoa; phylum Arthropoda; class Collembola; order Entomobryomorpha; family Orchesellidae; genus Orchesella; species Orchesella bifasciata. Next base: position 7,106 of record JAQGAP010001111.1, on the reverse strand, counting down.
AGCTTGGCTAGGACCACAAGTCGCTATAGCTCGACAAAGTCGGCCTATAGGGCGACCGTTTTCGGTCGACATATAGGGTACCAAGTACCACTATAGATGTACTAGGTGTACTAGGTCGACCGATAGCCCGACCACAAAATATCTACTCCTGGCATTTTTTGTTTCGGCGCGGATTTGTTGTAATGCCAAAGACATGGGGAAATACTAATTTTGATTTAATTTAATGATTGGGAAGTCGTTCAAAGGTCAGGTTTATTCCATCCGATGCAATTTTTCTCGCTGGTTCTAACTGTGGTTTTAGTTTTTCTAAATATTTAGAACTGTAAAAACCTGACTGCCTTCTTGCTCGGTTACCCTATAGCCCGACCGCCTTGGGATTTTGCAATACACTCCCATGTTATACCGGTCACCCTATAGCGTGACCAATATTAACCAATATTAATCCAATATTAACACATTTCAATAACTAAATCGATCTTTGGCTGCAGTGTGCTTTAATGAAAAACAAATCACGTCTCTGCAATTTGTAATTTGTGCGCAAACGTGGTTTGATTGAACTACATATTTTGGCTTAATTTGTCCCATAACTTCAATACTTGAATATTGGATATGAAACAAATATAAAATGTGTCTGGAAATTTGATTCTGTTATTCAAAAAAGCATTACAGTTTTACAATGCAAACAGTACCTGAACCAGCAGTTTTAAATTAAGTGATATTGTGTATTGATGCAAAATATTGTTCGTACGCCAACGATCTCGACGAGCGTTTTATTAGAAAACATCAAGCATGTGATCAATTTCCCGCTATACTGGCTCGAACTTGGAAATTACATTCCAAAAATCAAGTAGGATTCATAAATTATGGCAATTCCGTAGACCCTACAATATCTCTCCATAACACTGAAACACCAGATGTGATTTGTGCAAAGATTTCAAATACGGCATATGGAAACCAAGATGATACTTTCACCGTAGCGAGAATGTAGCTTGCAATTAATCAACACTTTAATTACCCTCGGTCAGTACCAAAACATTTGACCGTTATTACTGACGGACAAATTAGCGACCGGCTCATTTATGAGCGTATTATAAATGAGTTAAATAAAAACAATATATCCAGTTTTTCAGTTGGTGTCGGACCTTCTTTAAAAAATCCCGTATCACAAGGGGACCTATTGAAAATAGCGGCGTATCATGAAGATAGGCGTTTCTACGTATATAACTTTAATCAATTAGTCACTACTATTCGAAAATTATCAACAAAAATTAAAGAATATTACGATCGCCGTCAGTAGAATGTTATCAAATGGTTGTTTAAGATAAAACTTTGGATTTAAATACAAATTGTGGAAAGTAATAAATAAATTTGGCTAATTGATGGCATGGAAACTTACGTTTTTCTTTGCTAAAGATAGTTACATTTGTAAGAATTTGAGCTTCTTACAGGTTCGGGTTATAACGGGCAATGGAATTTACAGTGATAATGATGATGATAGGAAATTTGACTGGCCAGCTCAGGAGAGCAATAGCTCCCTGAGCAGCGGCGTCAAGATCAGGTTGTACTAACTAATGCATAAGAGTTTATTGGGGAGATTGTATAATTGTAGAAATGTGTTAGATTTGATCCACCATTAGTTGTATGTGACTAAGGGTGGATTCAGGAAAGTGTAGCTCAAGGTGAACTTGAGTTACACAACAATATTTGACATATTATTGCAACATTGAAGATTTATATTAACATTGATAAGAGGGTGGTATGCAAATTGCATCGCCCTTCACTTAATTATGACATCAATAAAATAGACGATCTGATTACACATTAAAACAAGTCAATACGAATGAATTCACACGATGACGTTAGAAGCTGTAAACACGTAGTACTTAACAATCATCCTTCTTGCAATTGATTCAGTAAAATGTATCTATTAAAACTAAACGTTTATGTAAACAGTTATTATTTAATGAAACACCAAAGACTGCACAAACTCACTTCAGTCGCCGATGTAAAACTTAACACTACGTACACCTAAGCACAATTAATATAATATTAATATAAAAATTAAGGAATGTTGGACATGTAACGGGCATGCATTTAAACAATTTCAAATTGTGGCCGGATTTAAGTTGCCATGAATGTTACCTAAAGGAAGGGCAACCAAGGAAAGAGAATGGAGAACCGGAACTGTTCGGTTTTATGAATAAACGTGCTGAACGATACACCAAAAGAATGGTATGTTGTCTGTGATTACAAGGTCGTTGGTTAAGCGAAATTACAGCATATTAAACTCGCAATGTGCAACTGCCTTCAGGTTTCAGCTTACCCAGCAGTATGCCAAAAGCTATGCATACTACAATTCCTCCATGTAATTGTTTGGGGTGTATTTGAATTCAAATCCGAGGATGCAAATGCAAATCGACTGACCCGTTTTTTACTGATCATCCACAGACGGGAAAACATATAGCCAAACAAATTCTGGAAAGCGACTGCCCCACTGAGTATGATATTCAAATTATTCAGTTCCAGTAAAACATATTGTTCGTAAATCCTCATCGTATTTCCTAATTGATATATAAATTCCTTAATACACACCTTAATGATTGAATCAGTTGAAGCTCTGGCCAAGGCAGAAAGTAAACCGTCTTGTGAAGATGAGGATGAATTTATGAACTGTGTTGTAAAGGCAATGCAATGCAAATAATGCAAGTTTACAGTTTTTAAACGCGGAATGAAATGTGATTCAATCTTAAGGAGACATCGTTTTGTAATAATTTTTGCGGATTTATTATTTCAGAAATCGGTGATCCTGTACTTACCACATCCCATAGCAAGCCACTAATAAAACTGCAAATTTAGTAAAACTTTGTAATCGCCATTACCAACTAAAACTAATTTTTCGAATAACTTTTTTGTGAAGCGTCCTAGAAGGTTGGCTCTGGAAGAAGATCGACTTGGACGCTTATTTGCTATCTAAAGCTGTCTTCAGCTTCTACGAATTATGCTCCGTTCTAGTACCTACCGTATGCTTGCTCTCATTTCCAAATCATTTCATCACAATAAAATCACATTTAAAATAACTGAACTTCCAAATTAAGTCATTATTCTGAATTTAAATTTCAATCCCGTCATTTTGGTGCCACCAACATGTCTGTACAATTAATAGTTTTCTTTCTATGCAACCAAAAACTCTTGACAAAAATTCGGAAGGAAAATGCTGAGACTCGAATACCACTTTGACTTCCACATTTTATTGTGGTCATACTATGCAAAATATCAAAAAAAACATTTGACTATTTCCATGACCATACTTATTAGCTACATACTGCAAAAAATTTCATGTCTCTAACGTCAATACTTTTGACAAAAACTAAACAATCAGTTCGGGTTTTGGAGACAAAAAATAAGTAACCTTGGTGGGGCTCGAATTCGTGCAAAAATAAAATAGAATATACACGTTACCATCTAAGCAATGACTTATTACGAAAAGTCCACGTTTTACCTGCTACTTAACTACTAATCATTCTACATAAAATAAATTTCATACATAATGTCTTTTGTCAATGCATTAACCCAGACACGCACTTGCATGCACAATTAAGGCATTTGAGATGGATATTATTAAAGTATTTGAGACGGATATTATAAAAGTATTTGAGACGGATAAAGGAATTTGCGATGGCTAATGTAGAAGTGTTTGAGGTGGGTGTTATAAAAAAGTGCTTCTAAAATGCACATAAATCTCTACGAAATCTCAAGTCAATCGAACTAAAGGCAGAAGAGCAGTCGACCTGACAAAATGTCCCAAATTAAGCACCACACCCTTTGTAGAAGCTAGAGCTGAAGTATTGTGTCATGATGAGAAGCATGTTCCATTCTCATATTCCCTCCTATAGCCACTAGCACCATGGTATGGGGCAAGCTGGCTCACAATATTGTGTCAAATAATAATGAATATAATATAACGCATATTGTTACTGATTTGATGATGTGAGTGATGGGACCAGGTTCATTTTGTAGGTCTGACGATTTTGAACTAAGAGTGAAACTCCCAGCATTGCGGATTTATGCAAACCCGCTTCAGGCGACTTTACAATCGCCGTAGGCAGAGTCGCAAAAACGATAGTTAGAAACTTCCAATTTTGAAGCGAATTGGAGTCCGTTTGCAGTGTTGCGCAGAAATAGGGACTGGTTCATTTTGTTGGTCTGACGTTTTTATACTATGTGTGAAACCAAGCACTAAGATATTACGCAAACGCACTCCACGAGACTTTGAAATCGATGGTCCAAATCGTATAGGTTACCACATAGGGTCTTTTAATAATTTTCAAAACTTAGTAAAGAGAAAAAAATTGAACCATCATGAAGGAAATCAGAATCTTCTTTAAGAACTGCTCTAAGTAACTTTTTGGGGTGCCCCAAGATATGAAAAGAGCTTCCAAAACTTCCCAAATTGGTCCATAGACTGCTAAACTAGGTATATATTTGGGAATTTGGAAAGACCCTTTAATTTCTTCGATGAAGAATAAGGTTTAAGGTCTGCGCTGTCGAAATAATGACAAGCTGGGGTCGTCCCGCAACGGTCTTGTATGACGTACGTTTCTTGTTTTATTAGGCTAATTTTTCGTAGCAAATTTTTGCATTACAATGGCGAACGTTCTTCAGAGGTCTCCTTCGGAAAGATTGTTTGCTTAAAGTACTTTTTTTGCTGTGGCACGAATCCCCTGTTTCTGACCTTTATTATGGAAGTTTTTTTCATTTAGTTTGATTTTCAACTGCCGCTACCCTGCTGGAAGTTGGCCCTGATAGAAACGTTTCAAGGCCATTATCTTCTTCGGAGTCCGTATCTAAGGGAAACGACCACTCTGGACCATATTTCTTTCGCGACGGTGAATATATGCTGGTAACTTTTCTAAGTTTCGAAAGTGTTGCTCTAAAAAAACTTAATTAATAGTGCTTCCAACTTCGAACAGTTTCCGAGTCTGAATACATTAGATTGCCTTAAACAATGCATGCTAGAACTGATAGGGATACTGACACCTATGCTTGAATTCCAATCTGAGGACAACATTGCAAGTGTTCTGAACAGACGACTCTTTCCAGACCATCCAAAGACGGGAAAACGTATAGCAAACCAAATTATGGAAGGTGGTTGTCAACCGTGTTGCTAAAATTATTTTGGTTCTAATAAACCAAGTTTACAACAAAATCCTCTTCCTTTTCCTAAATATAATAATTAACGTCGCACTCTTAGAGTTTAATATTTTATTAATTGAAACAGTTGAGGCTTTAGCAAATGCAGAAAGTAAGCCGTCTTGTGAGGACCAGGAGGAATTCATGGGCTGTTTCGAAAAAGCAATCCAATGCAAATGAGGTAAATTCATTTCTAAAATTTGAAACGAAGTATTTGTTTTAATCTTAATAGCAATTCGTTTTGTTTTTCGCGTAAGATCGTTTATTTTTCAGCATGATAATTACATCCAACTTCAGCCCATTAAAAATTTGACAATCAGCAAGAGTTAAAACAGGAATTTTGTTAGAAATATTCAGAAATAGATTTGTAACCAGATGAGTATCTATAAATTAATGAACTTGGTTTATATTTTATTTTCAAACAATTACAAATTCAAAACTTAACATAATTTAACATAGTAGAGAATACTGCAAATTGTAGCTCAGTGATTTCAAGCCAATTCGACACCGAACCAAAAATTATGTCTGCGAAAGCAGAAATACAAGCGAAAATGTAAATTGCTGGAACAACAGGTTGGGGTGGGTTGAGACAAAGGTGCTGGGGCTACTTGAATAGCAGATGACGGAACACGATTTACTCTTCCTCATATGCACGGATTTGGCTGAAATTTGGTATAGAGACTCCTTAGTCGATTCCCCATTGGCAATTTTCACCCATTTTTTATAATTTGAATTTGGCGCCAAAAATTCGAATTTTGAAAAAACATCGGATTTTTGTTAATTTTTTTGGCAGACGTTTTTATTACATTTCGATACATTTTTGAAAAAGCAATGAGAAGGTTATTTTAGTGGTAAGCAGAACTCTTTGCAAAAGGTTGACCTTCTAACAAAAAGAAATTAAAATGGAAGCTGTAAGAGTTCAATGCAGTACTGCAAATCGGTATGGAAAAGCCTTATGTCTCTTGATTGGTTTTCAATGAACACGTTTGCCAAAATACTTCTGCCTTAGTTGCAATTTCATTCATGCATGCATGCATGAAACATTCAGCTATGGATCAATATATAGCAAACTTTTTTGGTACAAGGCTATTTTGTTTATACGACCATTTGTCTAGCCGGAATCGTTCAGCAGTTAGCAATTAATCCTAATGGCTGGTATTAATAATTAACCCTTCTCGTCGTTATCCATATGTGTACAATAACGTGCCAATTGTATAGGTATCCTGGGTTCTCCAATATTGAAATTGCCATAGCTAGTAGAAATATTGGAATAATTTTTCAGTCCTTGGCTTTAAAATGATCTGCATTTAATGGGCGTTCAGATGCAGTATTAGTCGCCGATATTGGTTGGCTAGATTTTTCAATATTTACAAAAACATTCAAAAAACTACCATTTCAGTGAGTCATAAGTATAGGTACTTTTGAATTTTTTTTAAAAATCTAGAATTTATCTCATAATTTTCCAAGTTTGATGTTTTCCATAGCTAGAAAAGTGTTGTATAAACATTTTCCCACAACTTAGTATGGCTACACCTCGAATTGTGAATAGTAGGAAGACAGGGATGAGGGTGCATACCAAGTCATGCAGGCAACCGCTTAAAGTCGCACTGTGTATTGAAATTACAAGGTTTTTAGTTGATATGACACACAAAATGATGGAGAATAACAATAGAAACATATTCTGTCAAACAAACACCGAATATGTGTTGTAACTCCAGGAAAACGCTCATTTTGGTAAATCCGTCGCCAAACTTGACAGGGGTTGCATTCTAATTTTGCCCTTAATATTCGAAATAGTGCAGCTAGAATAGCCAACATGGGCTTAAAAAAGAGCCCTGACTTTGAAGAACATAATTAGTTCAATTTCAAGTGGTTGCAGTTGGGAGTTTGCATTCTGTGGACCACGCAACTACTGA
>JAQGAP010001110.1:0-22911 GCA_034697805.1 Orchesella bifasciata | reverse complement strand
GCATGGCCATGTGGATATAAAATGGGTTAAAATTCTGTTGATATTCACATTCCGATTAAACTTGCGAATCCGCAAAGTTACAAAGCAGTTTTAAAGCAAAGTATAATTTTTCAAAGTTTATTCAACAACACAAATAGTTGTATTTCATTAAGTTCAGTTTAAAACAACTTTACCAGAAGTAAAGATGAAAATTCATCAGCTCCAAGCTATCTTGGTCGTAGGCATTGTTGCAGTAGCTTCCGTAAAAGCGCAGGGGGATTACCTGAAATGTTCGGACGATGAGCATTTAATGGTAAATTAATATCAGTTTCTAACATTATTCTTCGTTCTAGCTCCTTAAATCAACTCAAATTAACATTTTTTTATCCATTAGGATCCACCCGAGTGTCCAGACCATGAGGATGGGTTGCCGACTTATTTCCCATATCCATATGATTGTACAAAATATTTTGAATGCTCAAAGTAAGTAGAAGTAATAGTTAGTGAAATGAAAGCTAATGGTTCGAAAATAACTTATTGATTTTTTTAATACTATGGGCATTTGACTTATCATTCCCTTTTCTTTGGAAATTAGTGGGAATGCAAGTTGTATTCAGTGTGCACCTGGAACTGTGTGGGATCAGGATCTTTCAGTATGCAATCATGAAGCAGTGTCACCTTGTAATATTTTCACTACTAGCAGGACCACAACTCCCACTACCACAACACCCACGACGCCTACTCCAACTACCACAACACCAACTACCACAACTCCAACTACGACTACTCCAACGACAACCACACCCACAACGACTACTCCAACGACCACAACGCCCACGACGACTACTCCAACGACAACCACACCCACAACGACTACTCCAACGACCACTACGCCCACAACGACAACACCTACAACGACTGAACCATCCTCAACAACCGATGTAAGAAATTGTCTTCAAAATAAATTATTTTGAAGGATCCCATATCTTTCTTTTTTATGCTTACAAATATTGTTTATCACTAGGATCCTGCAAACTGGGTATGTCCCGAGGGATTCGTTGGACCAATCCGGCACCCTTGGACCTGCACTCAGTTTTATATATGCGACCCCGGACGTCGTCCATGTCTATTTGATTGCCCCAGTCCACTTTATTACAATCCAGAGATTGAAGACTGTGATTGGCCTGAAAATGTTCCGTCTTGTGAAGGTGGCACACCACCACCTCCAACATCAGGTCCGGGTTTCAACTACAGGAATATTCAGCGAACTCGCTTGGTAAATGATCTGAAACTTAAACTGAGAATTGGGGAGGATCCATGTGAAGTGTAAAATGGTTTGCTTAGAAGAAATGAAGCTCGTGTTATGCTGATTTACTATATAATGAATGTTGATCTCAATGTTTAGTGACATTTTTACAAATGGAGTATTTAAGAAAAATGAGAATAAAAAACAAGAATTTTAATGACAAACATTTATAGGAAACATATTCCCACCTTTCTTTTCTGCCTAAGTAATACTCAGCATCACTTGTAACAGCTACGTGATAATAATAAAAATAAAACTACGTTGAAAGGTTATAGGCGAATTTTTCTCTATTCTAATGTAAGAATAAAATGGATGAATAAACAGCATGAGCGATGGATAACTTTTTCGCTTTTCACTAAAAGTTTTGGGGCAACGTGAAACATGACTAATTACTTCCACTTGTGTTTTACTGAACAGTTAAGCGTCCGGAAAGAGCCTTATAGGTATCGTATTTCGTGGAAGATCGTTTCGCTTCTCTTTCGAATCGAGAATTGCATTGTACCTGTGTGAATCCTTGCGCAATATGACTACGGAAAGTAAATACATAATGTACAGCATAATTATACAATACAATAAAGTTTCCGGTTTTTCTTGTGGTTTTGTTAACTAATCATTCCATTTCATTTAAAACTGACCGGATCAACAAGGAGTTAGTTACACAGTTGTAAGTGATTCAAGAGACTTACTCTACATCGATTAGATGCAGAAATACCATCATCAAATCAAGATTGGATTCAAGAGATAACATAATGAAAAATACAGTACACCTATTCAAATTCTCTTTTTAAAAATCATCAAAAAGTATTCTTCTTTTGCTATGTCCGTTTTATTCATGTGAAAACATTATAGCCCATCATGATTGCGGATAGTTATTCAATTGTGATGTTACTGCGATCAAAAAAGATTAAAAAAATACGAATGTGTGCAAATAAAGAGCAATACTAATATTTAAGAATTTGGCATTGTTTTTGGGCTAATGGTGGTTAACCATGTTTAACTTTATTCTCTAGCTTTTGCCTGGTCAGTGTGGGCACAAGGCACAAGGTAAATACAACAACCAAAATTCAAAAATCAAATGGATATTGATCAAAGAAATGTATTTTGAATCAATCATTTAATTTACCTTTTTAGAATTGGGAATTCCCCTTTTTAATTCCCTACAATTCATAGATGTAAAATGTCTAATTACATTTTATAATTTAGCACGCGTTGCATGTATTTAAGTGTTACAAAGTTTTAAGTAAATGATGCGCCTTCTGGGTTTCGTTTCGTTGCATACATTTTAGTAAGAAAAGAGTTCAGTGAGGAGTGAAGAGAAAGTGTCAATTTTTGTGCCCGAGTTTTCAAAAAACATAAATAACGACGCATCCAACCTTGATAATCGAATACGTAACATGGACTATGAACATGAAATATGGACGTTACGCTACAGACTCGCTAATTTACAACCTTTCGCTTATGTAATTCACATGATTCTAAATACGCATATCTACAACAACATTTTTATCTACGTCAACGGAGCTCGATTTCCGATCATTTCCAAAACCTTTAGTAACTGGCAACAAGTTGCCAATCGTTTTGTTGGATCGTAGGTCCGTAGGTCTGTGCTATGCGGAGGTACGATAACTGTTAACGGTAATTGTTTTTGCACCAGTCTATTGCAGAGGTCAAGACAATAATTAAGTTCAATTATTAGCAAAATCTGGTTGACCGTTCTGATAAATCACGGTTAAATAGAGTTTTCTCATAAGGTATGGCTTTTGGGGCATCAGGAGAAAGGCAACGAGGAGATAAATGAAAATGTATATATTTGCATGTAACCCCTGCGTGACCTTTAACCTACATTAAGGGTATTTATAAAACTAAACTCAATTTGGCAGTTCCTTACATCTTATTTGTAGGTTATTTGCTTTCTTTGTTTCCTTATTTTTATTATGTAAGTATTTTGTCCCCTTTGCCCTTGTCACTGACTTCTCCGGCAAAAAAACAATCCATTGGCGTACCTCATAAAAGTAAGAGATTAGCAATGTACAACAGCAAGTGTTGTTTACTTAGCATAATTGTTTATTAACCGAATCGATTATAATTATTTTCATCATACTTCAACATGTTTACATGTTTTTGATTCAGACTTTGGGTAGGTGTCAGGTAGACTTCAAATGTATGTCACATTCAGAAATTCTTATTATCCATCCTGACCTATTGGCGATTGGTGACGCTGCATAACTGCATTTTTGCAGATAAAATTTTAATGCCATCATGTTAAATTGTTTTGGATTCGGTCTTTCATGCGGATATAAAATGGGTTAGAATTTTTAAGATTTTCACAGACCGATTGGACTAGCGAATCCACAAGGTTGCAAAATAGTTTTAAAGCAATCCAATTAATAAATTTCTTCATACAAAGTATACATAGTAGTTGAATTTCCATTAGTTCAATTTCAACAATTGTTGAGTTTACCAGACTTGATGATGAATATTTTTCATCAGCTCCAAACAATCTTGTTCATAAGCATTGTGGCAGTAGCTTTCGTAAAAGCGCAGGGGGATTACCTGAGATGTTCAGACGATGAGCATTTAATGGTAAATTGACATCAGATTCTAACATAATTCTTCGCAGGTTGCTAACATGGTAAAATACACTCTTTACACTTTTTTATTCATTAGGATCCACCCGAGTGTCCAGACCATGAGGACGGATTGCCAACTTACTTCCCATATCCCTATGATTGTACGAAATATTTTGAATGCTCAAAGTAAGTACACATTATAATAGATGAATAGTAATCAGTTGTTTAAAAAGTAACGGCACTTTACTAATTTTCCCTTACTCCATGAAAATTAGTGGGAATGCAAGTTGTATTCAGTGTGGACCTGGAGCCGTGTGGGATCAGGATCTTTTAGTATGCAATCATGAAGCAGTGTCTCCGTGTAACATCGTCACTACTGCCAGGACCACAACCCAGGAAACGACCACAACGCCTACAACGACTACTCCAACTACCACAACTCCGACAACAACCACACCAACAACAACTACTCCAACGACTACAACGCCCACAACAACTACTCCAACGACTACAACGCCCACAACAACTACTCCAACGACTACTACGCCCACAACAACTACGACTCCAACGACAACCACGCCCACAACAACTACTCCAACTACCACAACACCCACGACGACAACTCCCACGACTACCACGCCCACAACTACTACGCCGACAACGACTACTCCAACAACCACAACTCCAACGACAACCACGCCCACAACAACTACTCCTACAACCACCACACCCACAACAACTGAGCCATCAACAACAACCGATGTAAGAAATTGTCTTCAACATGAATTAATTTTAACAATTCCATAACTTTCTTTTATATGCTTACAAATATATTTTATCACTAGGATCCTGCAAACTGGGTTTGTCCTGAGGGATTCGTTGGACCGATCCGGCACCCTTGGGTCTGTGCGCAGTTTTATATATGCGACCCCGGACGTCGTCCATGCTTATTCGATTGCCCACCTCCACTGTTTTACAATCCAGAAATTGAAGACTGTGATTGGCCTGAAAATGTTCCGGATTGTGAAGGTGGTACTCCCCCACCTCCAACATCAGGACCAGGTTTCAACTACAGGAATATTCAACGAACTCGCTTGGTAAATGATCTGAAACTTAAGCTGAGAAATGGGCAGGACCCTTGTGAAGTGTAAAAAGGTTTACTGGGACGAAATGAACCTCGTGTTATGCTTATCTTTTATATAATGAATGTTTATCGAATGTTTAGAAAAATGAGAATTAAAAACAAGAAGTTCAATGAAAAACATTTATAGCAAATATAAACATATCACATTGGTTTTTCTTTTTACATGACAAGCCAATAATTGGCATCAATTGTAAAAGCTACGGGATAATAAAGACTACGCTGGTCATCTATAATCGAATTCTCTCTATTCCAACATAAGAATAGAATAGATTCAGGAAAATTAATCTCATCAACCTAGCAAGAGGGATTTGGATAGCTTTCTCTTTTCATCATCATCGTTAAAAGTTTTGGGGCAAAGTGAAACATCAGTATAATTATTGGATAAACGTTTATAAAACCTTGCTACATGTTGTACCTAATCAATTAAGCTTCCAAACAAACCATATATCGTATTTGATGGAGATTGTTTCTCTCTCGAATCAAAAATTGCATTGGCCAATGTGTGAATCCATGTGCAATATGACTACGGAAAATGCATAATGTTCAAGGTTATATTTCTTTTGACTAAATACTTAATACAATTTCTAACTGCATCGTATATTGTGTAAAGAGCTGTGGCATTGTGGCACAAATTTTTGGATTGAAGATATTATGAACATACTCTAGTCGTTTAGATGCAGTATACAAACACTGGATTCAAGAGATAACATGCTTACGCATCATTTCATTTGGAGTCCACGATAATATGCAACATTTTGGTCTTAAAATTTCATCTAAAGTCAGGTAGGTGTACTTCCAATCAAAGTATTAACATACTTGTCCGCTTATATCTATTGCCAATCGCAATTATGTGATTTCGCCATTACGCCGCAACAAACACATAAAAGTGTCACATAAAATGAGGAAAATGACGCATGAAATTTGGAAAAGTTGAACGTTAAGCCAGTATCCAATCCTGACAGGTCGAGAACCCCCGATATACGTAAACCGAGAAGAACCCAACAAAATATCAAGTGGTTGGTTACGTAGTGGATCAACTGATATTTGGTTTCAGAATGACTGACAAGAAAAATGATTAGTGAAAGGACTCCATGGTTTATAATCAGTGAGTTATCTAGGGCTAAATTGGTATATATAATGCGTACGAAAGCTCAATTCTGGAGTTAAACGCCAACTAGAGGTCTTAGAGTCAGTTTTTTCTTGCATTAACGTGGATTAAAAAACCAAAATGAAGTTAACGGTGACTTTTCTTTTGGCGGCCTGTTTGCTGCTGAACTCAGCGTTTGCTCAGGATTACGAAACTTGCAACGAGGATGAGCACCAAATGGATCCACCTGAATGTCCCGACCATGAGCAAGGATTGCCAACTTACTACCCATACCCCTATGACTGCACGAAATATTTTGAGTGTACAAAGTAAGATTCAGTTGTAAAAGCATCTCTAAATTAGAAAACAATGAAATTTTCAATTGTATTAACAATTCAATTTCCCAATTACAGTGGAGATGCAAGATGCATTCAATGCCCAAATGGAACAGTGTGGGATCAGGAACTGACAGTCTGCAATCACGAGATGGTCGTCGACTGCAATATTGTCACAACTATCAGAACAACACCTACCACGTAATAACATACAATTTTTCACCGTTGATTTTCAGTTCTTCGCAAGAATGTCTAAACCAACTTTTCATTTAATTACAGCACGACCCCTACAACGACTACCACAACTCCAACAACTACCACCACAACCCCGACTACAACAACAACGACGCCCACAACTACTACAACCACTACGACCACTACTACTACAACCACAACCACTACTACTACTGAAGCTCCAACTACTGAAGAGGTTCGTTCGATTTAAATTCATCTTTTTAGTGTTCTGCTACTCTTACCGAAAAGCATGCTTACATTTTTCATTAATAATATTTTACAGGACATTGCCAGCTGGATCTGTCCAGAAGGATATGTAGGAAGGTAAGATATACTTACAATACTATAAAATAGGGGGATTGTGAGACTTTTCAAGGTTTCTCAATAGTTTGCTAATTCAGGCATGCATTTTTTAATTAATTTAATTGATCTTTGACGATTAGAATGGGACACCCCTATAACTGCTCGTATTTTTATATATGCGACCCTGGGAGAAGGCCCTGTTTATTCGCGTGCCAAGATGGTCTATATTACGATCCTGTAAGATCTTATTTTTTAATCGTAAAATCAGCCATTTGGTGAATTCATCAATGCAATTCGTTTTTTGTAGATAACAATGGACTGTCAGTGGCCTTTCGATGTTCCTAGTTGCGTGGATGGAACTCCACCACCACCAACCCCAACGACTCCAAGACCTAATAATTACAGGAACATGAGACGACTCCAGACAGCTAAGCAGTCATTCTTCTCATTTTTCTCCTCAATGTTTCAAGAAGAAACAACAACGCAAGGCAGTGCCGGTCCTTGTGACGAGCCGACTTTAGCTGAAGAATATCATAGAATATATTAGAAATATTCTCGAGCCTTTTCTTACGGCTGGTGTTTTTAAATCTAGCTATCATTAATTTCACAATGAATGTAAATTTTTTATTTATTTTTTAACAAAATATTGTTTGTACGAGAATAATGAAATAAATACTGGAAAATGATTATGAAAAAATACAATACAAAGATTCAAATTCACCTTTTCAAATCATTTATTTCTGCCGAACCCGTTTTATTTGTGTGATAACATTTTGACCCATTCTGTTGCGGATGGTTGATTGGTACTGTTGAATGCTGCAATCTGCAATCATAATAATTTTGATATCGGACCAACAGTTTTTCATTCTCCTAATCCATCAACCCAGACTGTCAGTTATCTCGATTTTTTTGTTACTTGGTACAAAAAAGTTAACAATAACAGAAACATACCCTTTGATTTCGTTTGAAATGGGACGACACTTAAGCAAATAATATGTTCAATCATTTTTATTGGCATGATGAGAGCACGGTATGGTTTCTAATTGTAACAGTATCAAATGTATAATGTTTCAGGTACATTTTTACAATAGTTCATCATATTATATTCTAATCAAAATGATCACATCGCATGGATCAATTATAGCAAACTGAAAATACTTGAAACAAATTGTAAGGTTTGCTTGAATTCACGAAAATGCGTTTTGGCACTGTTGAATTAAAACTTTTGTATCGTGAGATCTTGATTTGCATCAAATTTAAATTTGTTCAATTATGAAATCATTTTCGCTTGCTGGAAACGAGGCCTCCACATCATAATATCTCTTTTAATACTTCTTGTACTTCTCACACTGTCATTATATTGTTGTAGTTTCTTATCGAGTTGATGCGTGTAACGTGTACTTTTTTTATAGGTATGTAATTGCGGAAAGCAATAAAAGCAATAACTATACAAGCTTAAAGCCAGGTCGGCGAGCATAAAATTTATCTGAAATCATTGTAAAATTGTATCAGAAACAATGACATAACATTATCCTTATCTTTCTTGCCCAATCCGTCTAGCAGGTGTAATAAAGCATGACGCTGACCTGATAATTCACAGGCGCTTTATTAATATTAAGTTTACCTGCCAACATTGGAAATTGCGTTTTGTTAAAGTATTCATCATATTTATCTTGTGCCAGATAATAGCAGTTACCATTACTGCGATCTCAATGGAGCCAGCTGAAAATTCCAAGTTCCAGACAAATAGGAGGCAGCGAAATTGAAATGATCATGAATGAAATTACCTGTCCAGAAGCAAACATCCTATAGCAAAGTCTGTGACACCCAATTTTTCAATGCAATTAATAATTTTAAGCATATTCTTCAATAGCCCCTTGTATACTTTCGTCACTTAATTCGAAGGATTAGAGGTGCTATTGACGTAAGTACAAACGTGCTTAATCATAGTCACCAAAATGTGACAATGAACTTGGGAAAAAGAATATGTCAAATTGTCAATTGGTGAATAAAATGCAGTTTTGGTCGGTCCATTTAGTTCTCGTACACGTTTACTAGCATAAAACATGAACTTAACAACTGCATAATTTTCCAAAAAAAAATGAAAATCTTGAGAGGATTATTTATCCTGACAGACTGATGAATGATCAGTTCATTTACGTAATCGAACAAAATCTAGAACATCCCTGCACTACTGGCTGGTCCAACCTAATTACGTACGTGTGCCCACACACCTGGGTTAAGTTCATATTATGTGGTGTTATATGAACACAATTTGCAAATCACGCCTTAATTGATTGGTGTTGGTCCAAAGTTTACTGGGATTTGCAGTACATTACTCATGAAAATCGACTCCAGAAATGCCTGATCCTATGATGATTTTGTTTATCCACCTTATCAATGTCACACCACATCATAATCTAGTCTGATTTGCATTCCTTCAACTTGACACTTGAAATTTAACAAATCGGACAGTTTTTTGGCACCTGGAAATGAACTGTCCAAGTTCGAGATTCGTGTAATTAATTGATAGCTCTGACGTGAGTTGATGATGTGCATAATATTGACAATATCTACCACATATCTGATTTAACAAGTATACTATGTAGGTATTGGTACTAATTAGAAAATTAAAGTTGAAGACTAAAATACAATAAATAGTTCCGCATCTGTTCAAATGAATCTCCAGTAGTGTGCTGGCTTTGGATTTGGAAGGGCTATATTTTTGTGGAGTTTTGACTGTAAAAACGCAATATAAAAATGAAAGTTTTTCGTACAATTTTTGTGTTAGCAGTGGCAATTGCTGTCGCTGCTAGCCAAGAATCTTCCACCGTGGGACCGACAGAAGAACCAACAGAAGAACCAACAGAAGGACCAACCACTGATCGTCCAAGTACTGTACGCCCTACCGATACAACAACTGTTGGTCCAAGTTCTACCGCTGGACCAAGCACTGCAGGCCCTACAACTTCTGGTCCCAGTTCTACCTCGGGATCAAGCAGCCCTACAACTGTTGGTCCAAGTTCTACCGCGGGATCTACTGGTAGCCCCACAACACCAAATTATGATACTTGTGATGAAGGCGATGATGGAATGGTAATCTACTCGAAATTGACAATGCCCAATGAAAATTATAAAACTTTTGTTGACTTTATTAACAGAAGTAATTTCTGTGATTTCTTAGTATCCCCCAGATTGCCCCACAGATAGTGCAAACGGAACTGCAACATATTTTCCATATCCTTATGACTGCACTAAATACTTTGAGTGTACCAAGTAAGTAGTTATGAACAAAGATTTTTGAAAAAGACAAGAAAATTCTATAACACGATTATGTATGTCTAGTGGTGTAGCAAAATGTATTCAATGTGCCCTTGGAACCGTTTGGGATCAAGAGCTGACTACCTGCAACCACGAGGCTGTTGTTCCTTGCGTTATTATTACCACACAGCCAACCACTCCAACAACTCCGTAAGCTTTCAAGAGAGAAAAAAGTCTTGAAGTTGTTGCACAGTCTGACACTCATTATTGACACTATTTATGCTCCTTAATTAGAACCACTACAACCCCCACAACAACTACCCCGACGACCACGACACCGACAACAACTACTCCAACGACCACCACGCCAACAACAACTACGCCGACAACGACTACTCCAACAACGACAACTGAGTCTGAAGTAACTGTGAGTACATAGATATATTTAAATGTAAAAATTAAATTATAATAGTTTCTTTAACTTTCTTTTAACTATGACATTCATTTTCATAGGATCCTGCAGACTGGGTCTGCCCAGAAGGATATGTAGGAAGGTAAGATATACTTACAATGATATCAAATAGGGGGATTGTGAGACTTTACATGGTCTCTCATTAGTTTTTCGTTAATTCAGGCATGGACTGATTTTGATAATTTAATTATTCCTTTGTAGAATGAGACACCCTTATATTTGCGAACAGGTAGGCGAAAATTCGTATTTATTGAATGTATTTGGAGCTAGACAGAGTGTTTAGTATTTTGTATCTTGAACTAATGTATTTTATCCATCCCCGTTTGTGAACAGTTTTATATATGCGACCCGGGTAGAAGACCCTGTTTATTCGATTGCCAAAACGGTCTATATTACAATCCTGTAAGTTTTGGTCCTAATTAAAGAATGTCTCACTTGGCCAATGCAATGTGATGATAAATTCGTTTTTCCAGATAACGTTGGACTGTGACTGGCCTGAAAATGTTCCGGATTGTGTCAATGGAACGCCACCTCCACCAGTCTTTACTACGACTCCTGGAACTAATTACAGAACCGCGAGACGATCCCATAATTCGGTCAAAGACTCGTTCTTCTCTTTTTTCTCAATATTTGAACAAGACACAACAACGGAACGTGGTCCTTGTGATGAGCCGTGGTTTAAGGAAGAGTATGATAGGATACATTAGTTAACATTACCAACGTCTCATAATATGTCATAACTAAAATCGTTATAAAACTAGTATTACTATTAAAACTAATGTATTGTTTGTACGCTTATAACTGATGAAAAATAAGAAAAATAAAAGATATATATGGAAAGAAGATTTAGAAGAGGAAAACATAGATATTCTTTACATTCGGTCCAGTTGACCTTGAAGCAGGTTGTTTCTAAGCAGATGCACGCCAACTCTGAAAACTGGAAACCCACACGAAACGTTTGTGGCTTCGACAAATATTTATGAGTTTTTGCCGACCTAAAAAGGAAAACTACCCTATTAAAGTTCATTTCATGCTGTAATACTAAGCGTAGGTGGTGTAGTTTCTTTTCTTCCAGTATTTTATTGGTTTGGTCCTGCTCCCACGATATCTTGTTTATGTACATATATATTTACACAGTTCTATGACCAACAATGTCAAAAAGGTCACACTCAATCAATCGTAAAGTCGTATTGTTTTCTTTGCAAACGATCTTGTTGTTGAAACTTTAATGTAATACCCATTGCATACCATAAACAGGTTAGAGAACAATAGCATGGGAATGCAATCAATTTATGAGTACATATATATTTACTTCGTTAGTTAGCACATCATGCGGCATGCATGAGGTATTGAACTAACCATAATCATTTTAAGATTTGGATGAACCTATGGTAGAAATGGACTAATAATAATGGAGCTGACTTTGCAGCATATATAACTTTCAATCGTTCAATGGGTTTAAGAACATCCCCTTCGTCTTTCTTTCGTCAGTGTTTGATTCGACTGGTTACAAGAAAGATCAATCATAGGTTAACCAATATGAAGATCTTTTGTGATAGAACGCGCTTCATTCCTTACTTTTTACTTTCGGCAACTCTGTTTGGAGTGGCTTACTGTCAAGGAGGATCCCAGGAAGGAAACGGAGGAGAAAATGGAAATCAAAGCCCACTTTGTACAAATGTTTCTCAATCCCTACTGGAGGAAATTAAAAGATACCAACCTGTCGTCGACCAAATCGGTCAACTAATTTTAAATGGGAAGTACAAAGGAATTGCATACAAAAACTTGACCGAGTTTGTTGACAACTTTGGGGCAAGATTGACAGGGTCAGAATCATTGGAAAAGAGTATTGATCACGTTTTGAACACGATGAAATTTATTGGTTTGGATGACGCACATTGTGAAGATGTGACTGCTCCCAAATGGGTTAGGTATGTCAGTAAAATACTTCAAACTTGCTTTTATTACTTGGTTCAAAATGTTCATAGGTTTGTTTCATCGTCATTATAGGGGCTACGAATCGTTGACAATGACTGTGCCTTACAAGAAAAACATCCAGGTACTCGGACTCCTCCCAACGGTTCAAACCCCTGAGGAAGGCATAACTTCGGAAATTGTTGTGGTAGAGAGCTACAGAGATCTTCAAGAGAATAAAAATGATGTTTTGAGTCGTGTACAAGGAAAAATTTTGGTTTTTAACCATCCGTTTGACGATGCCGTGAATGCGGTTACATACAGACATCGTAGTGCCATTGAAGGTGCCAAAGTAGGAGCTATTGCGACCATTGTTCGCTCATACACGACATTTTCTCTTAGCACCCCACACACTGGGGAAATGCATTATGAGGATGATATTCCACCCATACCATCTGCAGAAATTGCCATTGAAGATGCTGAATTCTTGGGGAGACTTTACAACAGAGGTGAGAATGTACATTAAACAGGAAATTTTATTATGGGAAAAACGTAAAATATTGAATTATGTATAACTCTGTAGGTCAAAAAATTGTATTAAACCTCATTCTGAGAAACCAACGCGTGGGAAATATTACCACAAGAAACACGATAGGAGATCTCAAAGGATCCAGCATCCCTGACGAATATGTTCTCGTATCTGGGCACGCCGATAGCTGGGATGTTGGACAAGGTGCATTGGATGATGGTTACGGTGTGATTTTATCATTGCTAGTTCCGGATGTGCTCAAGACAATGAACCTTATCCCTAAGCGAACTGTTCGCTCCATTGTGTGGACTGCTGAAGAAATTAGTAAAGTTCCGATGGGAGCACAGCAGTACCTTGAACAACATGAAGAAGAGTTGAGAAACAAATATTCCTTTTTCCTGGAAGCTGACTCGGGAATATTCAATGCTCGTGGCCTGATTCTCAATGGAACGGATGAAACTCAATGCATTGTTGCAGAAATTTTGAAGCTTCTAGAGCCCCACATTATTGAGAAAACTAGAGTAGTTACACCCTTTCCAGATTTGAAAACTGATATCGTTCCTTTGATGAGGGCGACTGGCGTGCCTGGCGCAATGCTTGACACGGATGTGGATAAATATTTTTGGTATCATCATTCAAATGCGGATACGGTTACAGCTCTCAACCCTGATGACCTGGATGTTTGCCTTGCATTAATGACATCGTTGTCGTATGTCTTGGCAGACTTGAGCATATTGTTACCCAAAATGGTGCTGTAAAGCCAGTTGCTGTTGTTATTTTTAACATGGAACAATAAAGGAAACACAATATACCTTGCAACTCAATTTATGAAATCATACATCATGAATATCCATCAATTTATTCACACCTTGTCATAAAAAATGAAAGAAACTTGACAATATTCGATACTTAAAATTAACGTGTTTCGGAATAAAAGGCAATTTTGTACTAATATCTAAATCCATCTACTCTCCTTCAACATTAGTTAACTTCACGGTCTCACCAATCACTCGAAATTTCCTCTTCTTTAATTTTTTGTTTAGTTGAGCCGTCAAGTCCTCCTTCGATTTCACACCTTTAGAATCCCCCATCCTAGCATAGTATTCGGAGAATACCTTCTTTTTCAGTTTCTTTAGCGAAATGGATTTATCTTCGCGAGCCATTAAAATTTCTTCGATTATATCTCCCCAACGAAATTCAGCAGGAACTTGTGTTTCTTCTGAGATATCAGTCTGCGACTCATCGGCATTATTATCTTCATCTTCATTTGCAGCACCAGCACCTAATACAATAAAATTCAGTATTTAATTTTGAATCATGAAAATAAAACATAACTATAATTGATAAATGCTCATAATGGTCACCTTTCTTCTTCTTCTTTTTAACTTCCACGTCCACATTCTCTTCATTTTCCTCAAGTTTGCGCTTGTTTTTCTTTGACTTCTTCTTCTTTCCACTGTCATCTCCATTTTCTTCAGGGTGCTCCTCCTTGACCTTTCCATTCGTACTTGCATCATCCTTCTCGGAGTCGCCGTTAGTTGCGGGTGCTTCCGGTTTATTCTTTTCAGCTTGGCTTTTCCATTCTGCTTCCAAACAATCAAAGACAGCTTCCTGAGTATTGTGATCGAAAGAGTTTTTCGCGATATTGCGGATAAAATTCTGTATGGACAAGTCACACCAAATTTAGTTTCCAAACTTCTTCCAACTAAAATTCATATGTAAATATGTGAAACGGCATTTACCATGAATTTTGGCTTCTTCCGTGGAACATTATCGTGCTTTGCAATAAGTTTCAACAGTCCCAATTGGGATGGTGTCAACTTGTTCTTTCCACTTTCAAAGACAGCGTTCACAGTTTCGACCCAGGCCATTTGCTTCTTCTCCCCTTTATTGCGACTTGATGGAGCCTTCCAATCAGGACCATTGTACTTTTCTTCTTCTGAAATGCACTTGGTATGCAACTTGTACTCGTTTCCTCTGCAAAATATAATATAATTTTTGTTACAACAAAGATGAATGTTAAGGTCACCCTAAATGACAAACAAAAATAATTGGGTTCCTTACCTAAATTCCTTGAGACAATCAATGCATGACACCACCGTTCCACAAGAATACATGTGTTGCTCCACCTGAGCCTTCTTCAGTGCATTTCCACAACTGTCGCATGTAAAAAACACCATCCTGAGGAAAATGATAATATTAATAATGCAAGATATTTAAAACATTATTCAAAACGGTTACATGTTAATGTCCTTCATCAGTTACATTCGACTTGGTTAAATTACTTACTTGAGTTTCGTCAAAATGTAGTTAATTGCAGAATCCAAAATTGTTAATGTTCCAAAAGTGGACTGTCAAATGCCGTTCGCCAACTGACGATGAGTAAACGACGAACTTAACCGACAATGACAGTTAATGATAATTAAAATGTGCTAGCACAATCGCCCCTCTCTCACTGAGCGCTTTCAAAAATGTTTTGTATTTTGATAAGAATTGAAATACAACTAATTAAAATCAAATATATCAACTAAACCAGCACATTCACCACGTTTTTCGTTAATGCATTCAATACACACATGTGTATACATAAAATGGTGTAAATAATGCGCCCAGTATCGGTGAGACAAGTGAGACAACAAGATGCATATAGTCCTAGTCGATCTCTTGATCTTTGTTGGTGGTCTTGTGATTGCGATTGATGCAGATAGATATGAACATGCTTGCTTATCACCTTTATAAAGTGGAATGTGGATAATGAAATATGCAAGACGAGTTGAAAAACAGTTAAGTTAACGATTTCAATTTATATTCTTAGAAAACAAGTATCATAACATTCATAACTCACATCAGCTCAGTAACCACAATATGAAAGATACTTAAGATACATTGCCGTCTAAGGCATTTACAGGAAATGCTAATTAATACAGATAAGACTTTACAAACTATTTTTGTACTAAGATTACCTAACTATGACTTACAGGACTAATTGGTTCTGCATTTTCATTGCACATACTAATTAACACTGGTTTCTACATAGGTATTTGACAGTATGTATAAATATAAAAAGCTCATTTACGTTTTGATAAAGATAAGATAACATGAACACATTATTTGGAAATAATTATTTACAAAGTTAAAAGTATTCAAACTCGACAGAATGAAGCACCAGTTATAAAAAATATAACAAAAATAGAGAAGTGTAAAATGTACAAGAGAATACGCACATTGGTAATCTTTGAAATTGAAAACAAACAAACATGGTGGTATTTAATTTACTGCTAACTGATTTTTTTTTTTGGATTTTCTAAGAAACGAATCTCTAACCTAACTGGAATATTCCCAATCAGAAGGGCCAGAAGAGGAGCTATCTTTATTGTACTTGTACGCTAAGTATGCTTCCTGTCTTTTTTGTTGGTGTCGGTGTCGATTCCAATGTCTTCCATCATCGTACCCAAGTTCATTATCCTGCTCCTTCCGAAGTGGCCAACTATGGTGTCTTGAACGTCGACGTGGTCCAATGTTTGGCAACTCTGATGTGCCAACAAACTGAGCTTTCAAGTGACTAGTTGAAGCCACTTTCTCCTTGCTGCTTTTTCTGATCAATGAAACGCACTCTTCAGTCTTGACCTTGACCATTTTGGATTGGTTGGTGTTGGAACCATTTTCATCCTTTGGCTTTGGTGGCGAATTCTTAGAGGCAGGTTGCAGACTTTCACCACCGGAAATGAGAAGACGCCCACGAACTGCATCTTTACGAATCTTATCAAGAAGAGAATTTCGACGCTTCTTCTTCTTCACCTTCTCTTCACTTTTCTTCTGCAAACTTTGGATTTTTGATTTTGCCAAAATTTTTGGGTCTTCGGATATCTTTGGTGGTCCCATTTCAATCGGATTGGATCGGATCCTACTGACAGTGATCAATCCAAAAATTGTGAAACACAAACAAAGAGAAAGCGGATTAAAGTTTAAGGTTTTTCTGAGTACTAAAAAAGTATGATGAGTTCTAGGATGAATGAGAAGTAGTGGGATAAAAAATAGCAAAGAACAGTGAAGCAGTTCAAAATTTGAAGCATTCACTTACAACTTGCAACGCGCGACTAGTACAAAACTCGGTTCTTTATTGCACGTCAGCGTCCTACCTCAACTAATGTCAAATGTCACAAACCTATGCTGCAAAGTGCAATGCAAGCAAGTGTGCAAGGAATCACGATTTCATTTATGCATTTGTCGGTGAAAAAACGTATAGGAATGAGTGTATTGAAACTTACCTATCAATCAAGTATAATTCCTCAGTTGCGATATAAGTTTGATCGAAATCTTCTAGTTTCACTCCCTATGACACTTTGGTTGATTTACGAATATCCAGTACCAAGAGCTGAATACGGTAGCTCATCAAAAGGGAACATTTTTAATTTGCACATCTATATTAGTTCTTCAGCTTCGTTTGTCGTTCGGCTTTTGTAAGTAAGCAATAAATAGTTCACAGAAATGTTCACTTTCAGCTTGAGCCAACTCTCAAAATATTTGCAGCGTCTGCCGTCACCTCACTGTTCGCTGACTTAACAATAACTCCGAACTTCAAGTAGCACAATAAAATGTTTCTACGATGTACGAAATGTTAGTTCTCCGAAACTAATTTTCAAGTATATTCCCATGCGAATCATCTATGCACAATGTTCAGCTCTTTTTTGCATGTATTCACTACGTTATACACTAAACTGTAGTTGTTAATCTTACGTTACATTACGTATTCAATTGTTGAATGTATGAAACACGATGAGAATTCGAATTTCATATAGCAGCTACTAGTAAGTTCAGACTTTACAGAGATGGGTTTTCGTTTGAACTGATACTGTGGTAGTTGATTTAGGATATAAAAACCCCTTCAAATTGGAAAAGTGTATTTTCATCAACACATTCGATAAATGAATCGTATTACTTTATGAATGAATTTACATAGTAATCAAGTAATGTGTTAAAATCGAGTAACCTTTCGTTGGCCCGGACAAATCACACACTGGCCTGGAAAGATATGAAAACTGTTTTTCACTTTCATGCAAGTTGTCTACTCGAGTTGGTACGCTGCTCAAAAATGTGCCCGCTCGCTTAGCTGTCCCCTATTCCTTGGACTTGCTTAACATTTTTAGTTTTTAGCTATGTATATTGTACGTATGGATTATGGATATTACGCACATTTACATGTAATGCTAGCTTCTTACACACACGTACACTTGTGCGATTGGATGGATAAGAGATCAGTCAAGTAGACTTTGATAGCATGAAAGCATGAAAGCATGTGGATGCTTGGAGCTATACAAATACAACAGAGAAAAGAAGTGTTTACTATATTATGCATTTGGTGCAATGGAAAAAGGTTCAGCCCAGTCGAATCCCAACTGCATCTTCTTTAAAACGTTTGTTAGTCAGAAACGATATACAGGATGGAACACAAAAAACGTTGGGTTCTGGAAAAATTAGTTCATACTAGTAAGTAGGTATCTGCTTAGGCTGGAATCATGATAACTCCATAAAGCTTACTTGTGCGTGTTAGTACACTTTGGTTTTTGTTGATGTTTTATGCTGTATAAGTGGTAGACAAAAGGATGGTTGAATGAATGCTAACACTGGATATTGAGAAGGAACGATTTTTTGGGTATGAAGATGAACACTCACAGAAGTTAAAAGATGTAAAGTGGTATAGCTTTCGAGCTTTCCTTTTCCTCATGACCATTTCCACTTACCTGAATCTGTATATGCATGTTCATGGTGTATGCAGTTATGCAAAGTGAGAACGCTGAGCGAACGGTGCATTGAAATTGAACCAAACTTTCTCGTGGCTGCAGTAAACTTTAAATTAACTTGTAATCTGAAGCTGTCCTTATAATATGACCAAGGACATTTCAATAAATATTCAATAAAAGATGAGATTGTTTTGCTTACTAATCACAGCTAATCAATTGAGAATGGGCTATGAATCATTATGCCCCGTTCTTTGTATGCAAAAAAGTTCATTTATAGTTAATACACCAACAATAGGTAATATCTTTATACTATGTAATGTAAATTGATCTTTTGCACAAACATTGCCAATTACAGACATAAAACAATAATAAAGCACACAATATTATACCAAACGATAAAACTCAAGCATAATAATATACTAATTCATAACAATAATGACATTTATGAAATAACATTTTATTTTCTAGTAATAACTTGACGTAATTTTTAGTTGTTTCGAACACCCTGTTTGTTATACCCTGTTTGATATCAAAATGACTAAAAACTTCGCTAATGTACATACTCCTGTTATAAACTTTAAAATATGTATGAAATGAACTATGCAGAAATGTGAAACCAAAGATTCGGTATCAAATGATGGTTAAACCGTGGGTTCTACTTTCCAACAAGTTAAATAGCATGAAAACTTTCTGGCAGGTAGAGCTTGTATTGCTAATTAGATTAATTTTTCTTAAACTATACCTATGCTTAATAAAAATATGGGCAGTTGGTTTCATTAAATTTTTACTATCTTAAACGTAAATGTCCTCAGAGAACACAAACGGTTATTGCCCACTGCTACCATCAATCAAACTCATCAAGCTCATCCAACTTTTTACCAACCACCGGCTTCACTCGGAACAGTGTAGTTGTATTTAGCATTCATCACATTAGTCAGATATGGGTCATCAACACTATGTTCCCAGATAACAAATTTCTTTCCCATCATCATATGCGGTGTGACATGACAATGACCTAACCAAAGACCATTGTTATGAGCAGAAAATCTTATGGCTGCCCATCCACAGTAAGCCCCATCCACCAACTCCCCCACAGTCTGATTGCCATAAACTGTGACGGCATCTCTGAACTGGAACCTTTTGCCACTCTCCACATCTTTCTGGATTCGAGCCCCATCAACAATTGGATCGTACTTATCAGGACCTTCCCCTACGACGTGGAAGCTGTGTCCCTGCCATGATAAAATACAAAGAGTTTTAATTGGCTGAAGTATTATCACGTTTACTGTTTACTACAAACTACTTTTAATCTTAAAGGTTCAAGGTTCCAATTAGCAACTTACATGAACATGCCAAGGATGCGAAAAGCAAAAGTCGCCCTTTCTCGTATTTTGGAAAACCATTTGGACGGATTCTCCTTCAATAATTTCATACACCTGAGGCACATCCGTTATATTTTTTCCATTTTGCAGTTGTTTATAATACGGGATTTTGGGATCAATATAGTGATGACCATTAATTAGATAGACTCGATATGTACCATATGCAATTTCAAACACATCGAGGTAATAATCCCTGTCCAGGTTGACGGGTACGGCGTACACATCCGTTTGATTAAGTGCAAGATTAGGGGCAAGGTCATCAAGTAGCCAACGTTCCATCACCAAATTATCCAACCCACTTGTGTAAAATTTGAGCATTTCCTCATTGGGCTTTGTTGCATTCAAATAGTTTAGCACAGCCAATCCATTTAGAGGTCCAGCATATTCCATGTGTCGACAGGCAATATAGTAGTTATCATCTTCTTGGTTCATTTTTATAATCACACTGTATCTCTGTCCTGGGCTAATGGCTAAGCGATCAGTTTCCCTCGGCTCCGTATAAATCCCATCCATTTCAATAACTGTGAAAGTATGTGAAGAAATGTTGCACGAGAGAATGGAATCTGATGCCGCATTAATGAACCGGAACCGATAAGTCACTCCTTTCTTGACTGTGGTTATATCGTAACCAGAAGACGTGGGTGAGCTGAATACTTCCCCGGAGACGTTATTCGTCCACTCTCCAAATGACCTCCCGTTAACTGTCACACTCGCCACGAATTGTGGATAGTCATGAACAGGACCGGTAATTCTGTTCACGAGGGTGGGAAGATCCTCGTGATACACTCCGTTCAAGATGAACACCTTGTCTTCATCATACTGATATTCCTGAGGGTACGTTGCATACAGTTCTGGAGTATCTTCAACAATCAGTGGTCCAAATAGCCAGACAATGTCTAAGTTGGTATGAGCGTGGTAAAAGAAGGTGCCTACTTGGGGCCACAAATTCATCTCGTAGGTGAAGGAGCCGCCTGGTGGGATTGCCTCTTGGGTGACATGTGGAACGCCGTCTGACAGGAAAGATTTGCGCTGATGAATTCCATGAAAGTGGATTGTCAACGGGGTGTCCAACTTGTTTACAACGTGGACCACCAGGATGGAGTGTTGTGGTACACGAATCTCGGGTCCTGGAGACTGGCCATTGATGAGATATGCGGGTTGTGGGAATGCATCGGGGGCAATCACTGATTTTGTCACGATTAAATAGTATGTGGCAATTGTTTTGTTTCCAGCCTGGGTGAACGTTGGTTGCGGATATCTCCCGAATTCGGTGGGTGCAGGGGGATCACGGGGTGATGTCGAATTTTTATTTTTCCTATAAGATTTTGTGGAAATCTTTTTCCAGTTTGGACTACTTTTAATTGACTTCAAAACTGGGGGGTTGAATTCGAGACTATTTGATGCGGGTTGCTTGAGACCGCCTTTAGGTGACTTGAGAACGGGTGGGTTAAACTTAAGTGAATTTGCATTTCCACTAGGTGTAAGATCGCTATTAGGAGATGATGGCATTGGGGATTGTTGCAGTAATGAGGGTTCATTTGTTGGGTCATCGTAGTTTTGAAAAACTGAAAGAATTCAAAATAACAGCAATTTTGACTTTGCCTTTGGGTAAGATAATTATGATGAATCATAATAATATCCTTACTCGAAACCCAGAGAATAAATGGTATAAGTCCGGCAACTAAACCTATGCTTACTGATTTCCAGCTAAGCCTACGGATTACGAACGTAAAATGACATTGACAATTAGTTAACACGTTTATATTATGCATTGAATATTATTTAAAAAAATATGAACGATAAGGTCCTTACTTTGATACATAACCTTCTCGTATTCTGTAGTAAGGATCCCGAGCATGTAACAAAGCTTCCCTTTCGGGATCTATAGGACGTCTTTCTCGAAACACCATTTTTTAAATATTTGTTAATTCATAGAATACTTATGATCCTCCAAACTTTAAACACTTTTAATTCAAATATTTGACTACAAATGCAA
This sequence comes from Orchesella bifasciata, assembly GCA_034697805.1. NCBI lineage: Eukaryota > Metazoa > Arthropoda > Collembola > Entomobryomorpha > Orchesellidae > Orchesella > Orchesella bifasciata. The sequence goes on along the minus strand of JAQGAP010001110.1, from coordinate 658 downwards.
ATATTTATTCCTTCATGCCACAATTTTCAGTGGGAACATGGCGAATCACCACCACACAAGAAAGAGTGGACAAATCTTAATTGTACAACTTTGGAGAACAAGGATTATTCCAAATGACCACAAGCTCCTATTGGAATTGGCACATTATGCAACACCAAACCATGCCATTTTGTTACAAAATACCTGTACAAGAAGGTAGTCAATCCAATCTTGGTCTACAACCAGTTTTTTTACACGTGCAAGTTTTGGAGAGAGATAAAAATATACAGAGCATTCAAAGTATGATAGAACACTAATCAAGATATATTATATGATGTGTCTAGGAAAAAAATGCTGTTACATAACATAGATTTGTCCAGTATGAACATATAATAGGCAGGTAGTACCTACCTGCTTTCAAAAGGTTTTTATATGATTTTTTGGCTTGACCATTGCTGGTGAGGCGAAGACAAGACACGAGGAGGAACAACTCGTCCTAACAAAAAAATTCCCATCGTGCAAGTGCAAACGCTGCTGTGATATTGCATTGCAACAATTGCATGAGAAGCTTATATATATCGTTTTTCAACATGCATTGAAACCAATGATGTTAAAAATCCAGTGTAATGAAATATTAGCCATGGATAATGAACATAATGGAGAAATAGCTAAAAATGGC
>JAQGAP010001109.1:0-22915 GCA_034697805.1 Orchesella bifasciata | reverse complement strand
AAGATATTGTTTTATTCCAGGGCTTTGTAAGACTTCAGTCGTACTATCTGACAGTAGTCTACTATAAAGCCGTAGTTTTACCTTATAACTTATTTTGGCCGTATTTCAACTCCACATTACTCTTTTCACACTCTATAGATTTACGGCGCTCGCTTCGGCAAACGACTATCACGAAATTATAAATCCCGATGAAAGTTTTACATCGCATTGGAACACAACTTTTAAGCTTTTTGTGAATGATTGCATAGTTTTTATTTTGTACGACATCAATTGGCATGGGGAGCTTTACAATCCAGCCTTCAAAAATTTTGCGCAACAAATTTTAGATTCTGCGTAAGTCTCCAAACAAATCGAAACATGACGCTGAAATCCATCCTTTCGGAAGACCACCTATCACTAATATTCCATACCGTATTTTTACCTCAGAAACACCAAAGAATTTGCGTCCTCCAACTTCCAGCGGTTTTCCCATTCCTGCAACCAAACCTGATTTACTTTGCACATAGCGAAAATAGCATAACACAAAATTGGCAACGAGCACAACGAAAACTTTACACAGCAGACTACATTCTCGTTGCAACCAATACGTCCGAACCTGTCTCCCCATTTCCCCGAATCAACATTCCTGTAGCCAAATATCTCAGTTCCAAGTTAATTGTTGTTAGTGACGAAATGAACACCGTCTACGTTGGATGTATACCCTGCCACCCAAAATCAATTGAATCTTTAATGCAAGTATTTTATTACAAGGACCTTCAACACTCAATGGTTAACGCTTCTTTGTTCAAATTAACTTCAAATCAACTTTTGACTTTGACACAACTCGATTATATTTGGCGTTCACTGCATTATAACTTGCAAGATCTAGGCCTCCATAAAATCAACATTAATGTGGACAAAGTACACATTCCTATTGCATCAAAACCGTTTGCAATCTGTACAAATGAAAAACGGTTTTTTAGATACGAAACCAGGCCAAAATGCGTCATGAAAATTATACAGACTACCCACAACTGCAGTGCAGGTGCATGTTACACGTTTTTTGATTACAGAGTGTATGGCACTTTTCAAGAACAGGAACGTATGTTTGAAAATACTAAGCTTGAATTTCTTCCTTATGGAGCGGAGTTTCATGGCGTGAAATATGTCATCTTCACATCAATTCAGAATAATCCTAATGCTTCCGGTATGTACTCTCTCCTTCTCCCTTTTGATTTTTTAGTATGGATACTTTGTTTACTAGCCATAGCAATGATTGGTATTGTCATAAAGTTTGCAAAAAATTCCAAGAACGTTTGGTTTTTGCTGATATCAACTTCATTAGAACAAGGCGTGACCATAAACTATAATAGAGACGATGTATGTTTTTATCTTATTTTATTGTGGCTTTTGATTACATTTATTTTCCGCCAATTTACACATCAACAATGTATTCCCATTTGACAATGAAGCCTCCGGAGACTGGAATTCCTAAATCATTTAAGGACTTGGAAAATTCTTCAAAGTTTAATTTGATAGCAGATCCTTGTGTCTCAACGCATTTAAAGGAATGCGGAAAATATTTATATGGGATGCGAATTGATCCGAGAAAATCCTCCCACATTTGTCAAAATTACCACCCAGGAAACATACTGGATTTGACCATACCTGACACAGCAGTTCCCTATCGACTTCTTAGTCGGCTTGCATCTCATTTGACCATCACAACCTCCTGTCGACTCCATGGAATTCGGATTGACACGACCCTTTGCAATAAAATCGCATTTTTGATAACTTTGGTTTTATTTACTATACAAGTAGTAGCAGTCTTCGTCATTGTGGTGGCTTATTAATACCACTGATAACCATGTTTGGAAGACGATCGGTTTTTAGAAACAATGAACCAGCTATGATAGTAGAACCGGATATTTGGTCGAGTGGAATTCAAAGAAGCTATTTCTCCAGATTTATTTTTAAGAGTTCTCTGGCCTCAATTGTGGAGTCCGGAATTTGGGGCTACTATAAGCATTTTACGGATATCGTAAATTTGGCGGATATGGTAAGGAAGATGAGTAGCAAGTTGAAAACAAACAATTCCTGGGTTTATTTTGGTTTTGCTAACAAATTTTACCAAGATGGGTACAAAAATGTGGACGGTTTACAAAATATTAATAAGTCTGATAATGACGGAAGAGAAACGAATGGTGGCACTATGAATGAATTACAGGCAGTTTGGTACTTATATGACATTTTGGTGGCTTTGTCGGTAGGAATATTCACTCTAGAAAATATTACTAATGCTTGGCAATGTGGAAGCGGGTTTCTTGTTACGATTTCGGATTTAAATTAGTTTGTCGGCGTAATAGTAATAGAACCTAAGTAACGCGGATTCAGATGAATCGCTTAACATAATTTGAACTAACTGCATTAAACGCGTTTTAATATATTAATGTCAATCGTGCTCTGAATAAATGCTGTTGATGCATTTATAGCTGCAAATGTGCATGCATCAAACAATGGAAATTAAAATCCACATAAGTACGTTGGGTTGAAAACAAAAATATGAAATATATAATCCTTAATATATTAATTATATATAATGATACACTTTTAATGATTAAAGTTTATATGATTTGGATTAACTGGTAAATTTTTCCGTGGTAATTAGTTAAGCTACACTGGGAGAAAAAATATTATAAATAATATAAATTGTCCTGTAAATCTTGTCAGAAGGTCGTCTTGTCAAGGTGGGCATCAATCGATGTACCATGACTCAACATGCACGCGCGTTGGTTGTATGACTGCAATAAAAATGTCCATGTAAAGTAATAAGCTGCTAGTGCAAAATTAAATAGGTAACATTTAAAAGCAGGATTGAATTTCCTTTAGAATATTTATTTCACAGCACAGTTGTAAATCAAATCGTAACACAGCTAAGCTATATAAGAAGCTTGGGAATATTGAGTTAGATCGAAATGTATCTGCGGTTATGGTTATCAAACTGCGTGCTTTTACATTTAAGTTATTTTTAAGCTCATTCCTCTTTTAATATTTCACTCAATTTATGGCTTGAAATTCATTTATATTTCTCCAGATTTTGAGAGGCCTAAATAAAAACGAATTCTACAAATATTTTAGGCGCTATTTTTTGGAGCAGTAATATATTATATTATATGTCCGTAAAATTGAGTGTGACTCATAATTGTTTTGAATCGTTTGAATAATGTAGCAGTAGAAAATACTACACGTGACCTAAATAAGCAGGCAAGTGTCCCAGAATTCTTAACCATTTATATTTATAATTTATTGTTATTATAATACAAATTGTCTGCTTAAACCACTAATTTGATACTATGCAATGACTGACAGCGATTGAGTTGTAAGTGGTTAAAGTTTATTTAGACGGTTCTCGTAATTTGTCATACCATCTTCGTTGTCAAATCATTAACAAACCACGGTCTTAATAACTAATCAATGACTGCATACTTATAATAGTAGTGATTGAAGTGCACCATTATTTAAAAAATTATTGGATTATGAACCATAATAAAACTTCCATTTTAGTATTTAGTATCCTTGTTAGCACACAAGTTACCTTTACAAATTATTCGAATACGTGCAACCTTTCTCTGACAATTCCAGCAGGAAGTGAGTTAAAAACAGTCTTTTAACTATAACATTGTAAGGAGTACATGCAGAATAATCAGACGCAGCTGTGGACTTAACCATGTTAATAACCATATTTTGCACAATGTTTATACTTCAAGCATTTGAATCAACATCGCAACAGTTTGCGAGAAAAATTTCCCCTATTACAAGCGATTGGTTTTCTATTTACTGGAACACAGTATTTCGGATTTTCTCACAGGACTGTACAATACACATTGTCCGCCATCAAGTGTCTTGGCAAGCACTTCACAACAGTTTTCAGGCAATGTGTGCCACCCAATCAAGCATCTGTGTCAGTGTTCAAACAACTGTAAACATTAGTTTAAAATACGCCTTGTCGGAAGATTACTTAACGCCAATGTTCCCAGCCTTATTTTTACGTCCAAAACACCAAACTATTTGTATCGCTCAGTTGCCAGCCATTTTTCCATTCCTGCATCCAAATTTCCTTTACTTTGCTCACAAAGAGAATGTAGTTAAAAATTATGGTGGAAAACAACTTGAACATACCTACGCAGCGGACTATGTTATTATTGCTACCAAAACCTTACCAACATCCGAATTTCCTAATTCGATTCCAGTGGCAACATTTCTTAGTTCCAAATTAATTGTTGTTAGCGGCACGATAAATGACGTTTATCTAGTTTGTATCCCCTGCCACCAAAATGAAAAGGAGTATCAGGGGTTTTTCTTTGAATTCGCTGAGCTTCGTTACTCGATGATAAACGCGTCTGTTTTGCTTTTACATCGAGACAACGTTTTGTCTTTGAAAAAGATTGATTACATGTGGCGCACTCTTCATTACAATTTACAGGACCTCGGATACAGTGAATTGAAAGTAAATGATGCTAAAGAAAAAAATTTCCCATTTCGGATCTGTTTTGACAATCTCTTTGGCAGATATGTAGAAGAACGACGTTGCGCCATGAATATTTTTCGGAGAGCTCACAACTGTACTGCTGATATTTGCGACAGTTTATTCGATACCAAAACGTATGGTACGGTCAAAGAACAGACAGCCCAATTTGAAAATAGGGTTTTAGATTTTTTACCCTACGGCGCGGAATTTCATGGAGCGAAATATGTTATCTTCAAAGCATTTAAAGACGAAAATACAAGTGTAACCAGCATGAATTCACTTCTCCTACCTTTTGAATTTTTGGTATGGATATCTTGTCTCGCAACTTTCGGAATGATTGGCATTGCACTTAAGATCTCGGAGCCGCGAAAAAGTCCGTGGTTTTGGATAATTGCGACTTTATTAGAACAAGATGTGGAAATTGGAATTTCAAAACGTACTGTAAGCCTGCATTTGCTATTAATATGGCTTTTTTCTACGTTTCTTTTACGGCATTTCTATACATCAACCATGTACTCCAATTTAACAAAGAAATCACCACCTACTGGAATTCCTAGATCGTTTGAAGAGCTAAAGAATTCCTCTACATTTAGCTTAATCACTGAGCGTTGCATTTTAAAGCACTTAACCGAATGCAAAAGTACTCTCTACTGGAAAGCCGACTTGGAAGCAAAAGAATTTAATCACAACTGCCAAAAGTATTTGCCACAAAAAATTCAAATTTTGAGCATGACCGATATCGCTGTTCCTTACAGACTTTTAAATCAACTTGCTTTATATTTACCAACTCCTTGTACGGATCTTGCTGTATGGAGCTATCGCAAACTTCCAGTGTGTAACCAAACTGCGTTTTGGGAAAATTTTGGATTGCTTTATCACACAAATAGTAGAATTAGCTATTGTGGGGCGTTGTTACCGCCGTTAATAGCGATGTTTGGAAAAAGGTGGGTGTTTCGAAACAATGACCCAACAATGATGACAGAGCCTGTTCTCTGGTCAACGGGAAGACGAAGCTATTTTTCAAGACATATTTTTTCGAGTTCCTTGGCTGCGTTTGTCGAATCTGGAATTTGGGGTTACTACAAGCATTATACGGATATTGTGAATTTGGCAGATAAAACAAGACGTATGAACAGCAAGTTGAAAATTAATAACAGTTGGATTTACTCTAGTTTTGCGGACAATTTTTATCGAAACGGATACTCAAGTGACGAAGTTTCCAAAGAAATCAATAAGGACAACGGAGTAAGCATTAGTGGTAGTTTTAAAGAGCTACAAGTTGTATGGTACATTTATGATATTTTAATTGCTTCTTCAGCTTTACTGCTCGTTGTAGAAATGATTTCCAGATATTCCACGTCAATCTACTTCAACAATACATTTGTCTAACCTGATAAGTCCCTATAACCACGCAATGGTGTTTCTTGGTAAGATTGCATTCCCTCCCATTGAACATCACTGTGGTGTTGTACCGTGTGTTTTATTGGTGACCAAAGTACACACATCACTGCGATGTCTACATTTACCAACACAAGGTTCTCAACGTACACTAAAGTGATGTTTTCGAGAAAGTGTCCCTTGACTCCCACAATTACGTCTCAGGGATAATTAAAAATATCTAACATGGGCTACTGGGAGCCTAGTATTTTTAACGCGCATATTAACTTGGGACTCTGGGTTCCGTTGACTACAACATAACTAAATTATGGTAGTCAATGCAAGTATCATGAATACATATTTTGGAAGCTTATCAACTTTATATAAACCTAAAATCAGCAACGAAAAGATTAATTCTTTTCAACAACGCAACATTGTATTTGGTCAATACAAGCAACGAATAAAACTTGACATGCTTCTTAAATGGAATCTAAACAATGCAGCAGAGAAACGAAAAGAAACGATCAATATAATTAGTTCAATTCAATATTTCCAATACGGAAATTGGAGCAGTTTATGAAATAAAAAATCTTCAAAACGGACCTATGCTTAACCGATGACGTTACTCGATTCTTACCACTATACCTAATGCCAAACTGAACCTTAAATGAAAATTGCTTTGAATGTCTATTGAAAAGGTCTTACAAATTGATTCGTTCCTGTTAAGCAAATAATAAAGTGGTAAGTATAAAGTTGTCAGTTGAAAGCCTACCACTTACAGCATGTTGTCATCAAGAATTTTCCTGTTCCTTTATTCTTTCAATATTTTCTTATATGTAAAGGCTGTAATGGCTACTTAAAAATGAGTGTTCATTAGTTTAGTTGTTATAATTATTGGACGTCTATATAGTGTTGCTGGCACATTAGTTGAATTACGATGACACTATGTTATCAACGAATTCGCAAAACCATTCTTGTAAATGTCAAATTTCGCAGCGAACAACAACTGAATTCAGCTTGATCCGATAAAATTGTAATTATGAAAGTTAATTCTAGTTACACAATTTTTAACGATGATTTGATATAGCATTTGGTGGACTTTTAAAGCACACAAAAAGTTTTTTATTTGTTGTAAGCTTAAAGCTTGACTTAACCGGAACGAACATTCCATGTAAAAGGGACATGACAAAAGGACAAAAAAGTATCTAAATGGCTTTAAGCAATACCTCAACGTCCCACCGAGAATCAACACTCACGGGTAAAGTAAAAATTCAGCTGTAGTTCAAAGCCAACGCAATGCAACTAAAAATACGTCACGAGTACAGTTAAATCGAATATTTACAGAAATTTTTACTTAATCTGTGAATAAATGCTCATATGCGCTAAACTTCAAATTCATGATAAATCAAGTTGACAGTCAAGTGACTATTTTTTTATCATGGAATATGAAAGCCTGCTCAATTCTAGTTACAACGCAACTTTCAGCATATTGGGTTAAGTTGAGACAACTGTTCTGGGGCTACCTGAATGAAAATGCAGGGACCGCGATTTACTCGGCCAAATATTGACGGATTTTGCTGAAATTTTGTACGAAGACATTTTAACTGATTCCCCAGGGTGCTTTTTTGTCTGGTTTTCAAAATTCAAGTTTGGCGTCAAATTACAAATGTCGAAATTGTATGTTTTTCAGTGAGCTTGTGGACCAATACGAATTTGTAAATCATATTAGCACGTTAAGATTTTCCATAAAATCTTTTATGAAAATGTGACCTTCGATGTGGGGCAACATGTGGTACCACCATCGGTGGCATGAAATATCAAATTTTGTTACTGCAATATTATGTGCCAATGCATAGGAAGTCTAACGCAAAAAGAATCATGCAATTTGGATTATTCGTCTCCATGATATGGAACTTTTAATCTAACAATCCTTTAAGTCGAGTTGAGTCTAATTCTTCCACATAAGGAAACCTTTTGAGACTTCATTCCAGTAGTTCCAGTAGTTTGTAGAATAAGTAAGTAGAGTGGCTGATATCATATTCATATTCTTATTATACCAGAAATACGGACAAAACAAGCTGTAAAACAAATACAAACAGACAAAGCTTTTCTTAATATTTTTAGGTGATATTACGATAACGATTTGCAAGCAGTAAGATGTTGAATAGTACCTTAATTCACAAACAAAATTGATTTAAACAAACAGTATTATAAGAACAATAAATAAGAATATTGCAAGTGTCGAGTGAATGATTAGTAAGCAACCAAAAGCGGAACTAACCATGTTCACAACCATATTCTATACAATGTTATTATTTCAAGCAATTTAGTCAGCATCAGCATCACAGCCGATTGTGAGACAACATTCCAATAATCCAAACGATAGGTTCTCAATTTACTGGAACTCAGTATTTCGAATTTTTATACAGCACTGTACAATCCATTTTGTCTGCCACCCACTTGCGTGGCCAGGCCTTCAGAACAGTTTTCAGGCAATGTGTGCAATCTAAAAGAATCACTGCATCAGTATTCAATCGAATAAAAACATTAGTTTGAAATTCGCCCTGTAAGAAGACTATTAAACGCCATCGTTTCATGTCATATACTCGCACCCAAAGTATCAAAGCGTTTGCATCGTTCAGTTGCCGAACACTTTTCCATCCCAGCATCCAAAATACATTTACTTTGCTCACAGTGAGAACAGCATTACGAATTATGGTGGAAGGCCTTCTGATCATACTTACACTGCGGATTATGTCATAGTGGCAACGAAAACCTTATCAACATCTTCATTTGCAAATTCAATGCCTGTGGCAACATTCCTCAGCTCCAAGTTAATTGTTGTAAGCGACTTTGAAAAAGCAATTTTTCTGGCTTGTATACCGTGCCACAAAAACTCCAGGGAGTATCTAGGACTTTTCTTTGACTATGATGAATATCGACACTCGATGGTAAACGCTTCTCTCTTGGAATTACATCAGGACCACATTTTGTCTCTGAAACAAATTGACAAAATGTGGTACTCTCTTCACTCCAACTTACAGGACCTAGGGTACAATTATGTATTAATTGATAGACCTACCAATAGAGATTTTGAGCAGCCATCAAAACCATTCGAAATCTGTTTTGACAAGCAATTTGGTAAATATAATTCACCGCAAAGCTGCACCATGGATGTTCGACGGAGAGTTCACAATTGTACTACCACCGTGGGCAATAGTTTATTCGATATCAAAATGTATGACACTGTAAAACAACAGGAAAGTCAATTTGACAATAGAATGCTTGAATATTTACCTTTCGGTGTGGAGTTTCATGGCGCAAAGTATGTTATATTCAAAGCGTACAAAAACGAAAATTCAAATTTGTCTAATATTTATTCTCTTCTTCTACCATTTGAATCTCTGGTGTTGATATTTTGTTTTGCAACTTTCGTTTTGAATGGTGTTGCACTTAAATTTTTTGAACCTCGTCAAAACCCTTGGTTCTCGTTAATTGCAACGTCGTTAGAACAAGACGTGGAGAAAAGTATAATGAACAAAACACCAAGTTTAAATTTGCTACTATTGTGGTTCTTTGCTACGTTTCTTTTCCGAAATTTCTATACATCAACCATGTACTCCAATCTAACAAAGAAACCACCACCTACTGGAATTCCTAAATCATTTGAAGAGCTAAAGAATTCCTCAAAATTTAGCTTCATAACAGATTCCTGCGTTTTAAATCAGCTTGATCAGTGCAAAAGTTACCTCCACTTGGGAGACAGCCGTGAAACAAATGAATTCGATCACATCTGCCAAAAATATTTACCGCAAAAAAGTCAGTTTTTGAGCATGAAAGATGGCGCTGTTCCCTATGGAATTTTGAGTAATCTTGCTTCCCATTTGCCAACTCCATGTAGGGATCTTGGAAGCCGTCGCAAACACGGAATTTGTAAACAAAGTTCTTATTGGGAAAATTTTGGATTACTTTATCACACTAATAGTAGGATTAACTATTGTGGGGCGTTGATACCTCCGTTAATATCGATGTTTGGAAAAAGGTCGATGTTTGGAAACAACGAACCAGCAATGATAACAGAGCCTGTTCTATGGTCGACAGGAATACGAAGCTATTTTACAAGGCATATTTTTCCAAGTTCGCTGGCAGCCCTTGTAGAATCGGGCATTTTCGGCTATTACAAGCACTTTATGGATATTGTCAATTTAGCAGATAAAACTAGACGTATGAGCAGCAAGTTGAAAAATGGTAATAGTTGGATATTCTTTAGTTTTGCCGATGAATTTTATAGCAATGGATATTCAAATGAGGACGTTTCTAAAAATATCGCTGGGATGGGCAATGGAGAAAGCAATGTTGGAACTGTAAAGGAGCTACAAGTGGTTTGGTACATATACGGCATGTTAATTGCATTTTCGGTGGTAGTGGTCTTTCTAGAAAAATTAAAGTACGTTGCGTGTCCTGAGTTGTAGTATGCTGTGTATAGAAGCTAACAAACTGCTAAGTTGCCACATCAGAGTCTAAACTTTTAGCTAATAAGCTGACAACTGTAGGTGTAGCAGTGCACCTTTAGAGAACACATGTTGTTAATTGATTGATGGCCGCTAATCTGTATCGGATTCCAATTTATGTTAACTCCGGCATAATATTACTGCATGATAAATATTTGTAATAATTACATACATGTATTGCACCCTGCTAACGCGTTAGTAGGGTGGGCCTTTGGAAATATATATTTTAAACCAAAATACAGTCCCTTATATGTTGCAAACATTATTTAATATATGCATCTGATGTTGTTATTGCTTTTTGTGACATTTTTCTTAAAATTTCTTTATTTAATTGCTTATTCAGTGATACATATACATTTAATAATTATTGCATTAATAAAACTATTTGCAAATCCTCAATTTATTCCATTTAATCCACACTAGTACCCAAAACTACTCTAATACTGTTACAAATTTTTTTAAAACTTTGTGAGAAATAGATAATGTAAATCAAAAGAAATTACACTCTAACCTAATCGTAACCAAGCTTCCGGAAGAAACCTAACCCGGGGCAAAAAAGACGTAAAAACATAGAGTAAAGGGGACCGCGATGAAATCTAATTGGCTGTTGCGTAGTTCACTCTATGTTTTTACGTCTTTTTTTGCCCCGGGTTAGGTTTCTTCCGGAAGCTTGATCGTAACTATTTTATATAATTTTTCCAAAGAAAATTTTACGGTGCTTTATCAGCATTAAATTTCTTTGTACAGATTATATAGCCATTCATACAGTCTTTCAATTGAAAGAAAGGTCACAGAAATGCTCATTAGCATAAGGTACAGCAGCCAGACAATTTTAAGATCCATCACACTAGCGCTCTTCTGTTCATTTTCTTGTCTGTATACATCTTTTAACTTGCCATCTTTATGAATTGTAGCAGCAATGTTAAAAAACACCGCGGAACCTTTAATCTGCAGCTGATCCTTCATGCGCATTAAGTCACGTGACAAATTTATTACATCCCTTAAATATTTGTAATATGCCAAGATTCCCGACTCCGCTAGAGATGCAAGGGACTTGTCAATAAGTCCTTGCGATAAGTATGTTCGTCGACTACTGGACCAAATAAACGGCTCTGCAAGTAACAAGGGTTCGTTACTAGGAAAAATTAACCTGTCCCCAAATAAAGATATCAACTGGGTTAGCAACATCCCGCACCTTCTTCTTCCGCTCTGCTCTGCATTAGTATGGTAGATAAACGCAAAACTTTCCCAATATGTGGTATCATTACAGCGTGGATTTTTGTAGTCACCAAGGGTCCTTCCACTGTTGAGAGGTAAATGTGCGGACAATTTACGAATAAATGCGTCTGGGTTCTCGCTGTCATCATTTGATAAAACCAGCAATTTTCGTGGTAAATATTTTGCACACACTGGCTGATAAGTTTCCGAATAATGGAGTACATAATTGTTAGTCATGGTTAACGTTGCACATTCCTTCAATTTATCTGGAACACAGCGGTCAGCTATTAAGCTGAATTCGGTGGAATTCGTTAGCCCCTCAAACGACCTTGGAATTCCAAGTTGGTCTGCTTTCCTTGTAATGTAAGAATACATGGTAGAAGTGTAGAAATTTCGAAGAATAAATGTAGCAAAAATCCAAATAACAACTAGATGAAGTCCTGCGGGTTTCCGGATGTTTTTCTGGCTTTCATCTTGTTCAAGGCACACCGATATTATCCAAAACCAAACGCTTGTGTTGGGGTAAGCTACCGCAAGAGTCGCGCCCATCAATAAACAGGTCAGTAAGCAAGCAATCCATGTGATTAATTTAAAAGGAGATAAAAGAGAAGTTAGGTTTGATGAAATGAAATCTGTATTGTTTGCTCGAAACATGGTATACTTAACGCCATGAAAGTGGACTCCGAATGCGCTATGCTTCCTACGAATATCAATCAACGGGGAACCATATGTGTACGCATAATCAAATAAATTGTGGCAGTCAATACCTCTCGTGCAATTATGTACCTTTTTAAGCATTTTTAAAGCACATTTGTACAACGTATCTAAAGCTAATGCTGCTGTAGAAACACAATCTGGAAATGGGTTTCTTGTAGGACGAGTGTTTTTATGAGTTTTAATTACGATTTCTTCGGAAGGCTGCAAGCTTCTATGTAGCTGATTCCATACTAAATTAATGGTATTCAGCGTCATATTGCTATTCAATACGATTTTCAATAGAGATGCATTTTGCATTGTGTAAAATGACTGCAAACTATGTATGAAAATGCTTTGACTTTTCGATGTTCGTTGACAAGGCAAGCAGGCAATGTAAACAGCGTGACTGTTGCCATTGACGGCAATTAATTTGGAGCTAAGGAGCTTCGCAACAGGAACTGAATGATGTGAAGAGAGAGTTGTCGAAACTGGAACTAAAACATAATCCGGAACATATTGAACCCTGGGATTATCTTGATTGCTAACATGTGAAAAGTAAATAAGTCCAGGTGCCACTGAAGGAAATACAGTAGGAAGTTGAGCGATACAAACTGGTTCAAATCGTTGTGCTGAAAATGTATCGTAATAAACTGATGATGAAGCATCGTAGCTCAGTGCACGTGCCACACTAATGTTTAGATTAGTTTGAATACTAACACAGGTAATGTAAGAAGCACACATTAATTGGAAACTTTGGTAAAGTGCAAGCCATGCGGCAGGGTGTCGCACAAGGAGGATTGTACATTTTGATGCAAAAAGCTTAAAGACAGTATCCCAGTACACTTCGAATTTTTCACTGCCGGAAACTCCGGAATCAAAAGCTACTGGGGATGTGTCAAGCATGCTTAACTTAATACGTTTTTAATTCAAAATTTAAAAATACAGAGCGCTGAAAGAAATCTTTTCTGGCCTATATCCTGTTTCAGCCCTAACTGTTCGCTAAACCTTAGAATTTTATCATGAACTGTTAGCGTTATTGTAAAATGTGAACAGTTTGCTAAAAACCTGTATTTGTTCACAATTATTTGGATTTATTGTGTAACAAAAGCGAGCAAAGTAAATTAATTAACATAGTTCCAGTGAGTTGTGCTTGTGTTCGGTTTGTTATTTTTTCCAATTCTTGTAGTAGCCTAATGTAAAATTAATTACTTTGAAGTATGAAGAATGAAGAATAACCATTAAAAGAAAGTATGGACAAATAAATTTACGAGAATCAACAAGCGGGTCCAAAGTTGGAGTTTAAGCGAAAACCCCACAAGAACCGTATCGTCAAAAACTCATTCAACAAAGGGTCACAACAAGTACAATATATACCTAAATTGTAAATAAACCAAGTAGTAGTGTACTGTACTTGTAAAACAACTGATTAAACAAATTAAAACAATATTTACAATCAAATGACAACGTATCAAGGAGACAAAATGTACACTGCATCCATAAAAATCTTTGCATACTTTCAGCCCTAAGTGTTTTTATCCAAAGCTACCGTACAGCATGCATTTACAACCGGCGTTACTTAATCACACTGAATTTTAACCGCAGAATTTTTCTGTGGGCACATAATTTTACTTACAGAATTTTGCTTAAAAAATCATTCACACATAATTTTTCTGTGTCTATAGAATTTTTCGGTGTCCTCAGAAAATCATCCACGCCCAGAATTTGCCTGTTGCCATAGAACAGAACCTAACAACGCTAATTTTCCGTTTAACCTGAAATTTGTGCACTACCATGCTTCCGCATATGCCCTACCTGAGTTTTCAAAGATCATTTAAAATTCGAATTTTTTAACTGTGGTGTGCAAAATTTGAGATCAATCAGACAATAAACGTAGAAGAATCTCGCGTCCCTTCAAATGCAAAAGCCGATTCTCCTATTCTACCTACTGCATGTGTCTCGACTTACCCCAAACCAAAAATCACCTCCACCTATCATGCATAACACAATGTCTAAAATACTAGCATCAATTTTTACTGGAATTACATTATCGATTGTCGACTCAATTAATAGACATTCACACATATGCTGAAACTTCTCAAAAGGTAAACAAATAAATCCTTGTGTTTTTAAGGGTCTCCCATGGATTATCAATAGTTAGTCCCTTTTGCTGCTTATCCGTAACATGGAAAGATGAAGCATGAAACGATGTTGGCAAGACAAATTAATGATATACAAACAATATGAAAATCAGGAATTAGTAATAAGACCGTAACAGTTTGTCATTCAGCTGGAAAACGAAACTTTTTCTCATGATTCAGTTTTCCGAGTTAGGTTGCATCATCTAATTTGGGATTCTTATGGAATGGGAAACAGAAAATATTGACAGAATTGACTATCGAGGAGTTACACATGTTGCATATATTATATGTATGTATATCGATTTTGCAGTTTTATTACTCGTTGCACAAATGATGAAATAGAGTCTCGATTCAATTTTATACTCAAGACGTTTGGCTCTTGCAAAAAAACCCTATTAATCGTGTCTAGACAATACGTGATTAATTGTTTTATGACCTTGCCATTAATTAGAGTAACATACATACCTACACAATTTCCAAAAGACTCAAGTTATCATCGTAGTAAACTGGTTTAAACAATATTTTTTTCTGCAGAACAAATTTTCCTTTGTGAAAATAAAATGATCATGATGTCACTAAAGCCAGTTCTAAGGCATTTTATTTTTACAGTACTTCTCCTTGCTGTCTCTTTACTTTGCGTTGAATGTGGAAAACATCCTTATTGCGAACAACCCGTCGGTAAGTACCAATACACAGTATTCTTTTTATAGCAATAAACAGTGTTTGAAAAATTAAAATTAAACCTTTTTAGAGACATCGAAAAGCGGAGAGTGTCCATCCCCTTCAAATGGTGGAATGACAATAGACTGCGAAAAATGTATGGACGATTGCACATCCGATGCAGAATGTAGGAGTAATTTGAAATGCTGTGTTCAAGAAAACGAGTGTGGGAACTGGTGCATGAAACCCGTAAAATAAAATGTTTGGAATCAAAAACTACCCAATAAATAATTTGACACCAACACCGTCTAAAGAATATCATTAAAGGGCAATAATTATAAAACTGACTTGTTATTTATTGGCAGCAATCTTTTTCAACTCAATTTAAAAAACTGTCAAGTTTTAAATGGGGTTGCGGTTTGGAATTTCATACTTCATATTGCTTTTGCATAACCTTCCAAATAACTTTTTGGGTCAACCAAACTACATGGAAGTTACCAATCAAATTAAATTACTTTTCAAATTTGAAATTGGGCCCTTCCAATTTTTTAAATACGATAATTCAATTGTAACTACACAGGAAATTGCTGAGTTTAACTTACGTAATTGGACTTAAAAAATTATTTGTTTTACGCTAAAGCTAGGAAAATCGAAGCTTCATACTCGATTAGAAGGGGTTTGAGGGAGACATTTTATTCAACTTAACGCGTTAAATTTATTTTTTCAATATCCCCATACAAAACACGCAGATTTACTTAAAACGGAGCGAAACTTTGCAGATTCGGAGTTTAAAAAGGAATTCATATAAAAATGGCATTGTCAACTGGAGCTCTTAATGTTTGGCTAGTTATACAAAAGCTTGTCTGCACACCTTTAAACGTTGTTGCTGGAAGAAAGTCAACGTATTTTTGTGCAACATCTGAGCTATACAAGCAGAATAAATTTACTCAAAAAAGTTGGGCAGCCACAAAAGCTTTTCTTTTTCTTCATTCACTTGCCAGTCTTTGCGGTATTTTAAGGTTGCTTCAAAACTTTGATTCGGTGAGAAACTTCGAAGAGCTAGGAGTTTACACTGCTATTGTAACTACGGAAATAATTGGTCTCACTGGATATATAATGATTGAGTTGCACAACCAACCACTTAACTACATCATCACTCAAAGATTTCGACTCGTTAAGTTAAAACCACGTTTGCCACTCAAAAGCCTCAATAGTCACCAATTTCTAAAGAGTATTTTTCTGGAACTACTCGTGTATGAAGCTTCACTCTCCTTTCTCTCGATTCCGATTGTATTTGCAGCTCTTCCAATTATCCGGGATTATGATCACATTCAAGTATTATTGCATGCTTGTAAAATTCCGCGTCAAATTAGCAAAATTTTGGCATCCTGCGTCAACTACATTTTCAGTTTCCATGCAATGGCTACCAACTTGAATATTTTCAATGTTCTAATTTTATTTGCGGATGGGATTCATACGGAATCGTCTCACCTTTTGGTGACTACCACTCAAATGGGTGCCGCAATACGAGTCCAGTTTTATAAATGTCTGAAACTCTACCGTGTCCTTCAGATATTATTGCAAGTTGCAAGTGACGCTACAAAATATTATACTGGATTGTTAGTGGTTCTTGGCATTCTGCTGACGGCGTTATGTGGTTGTGGCGTAATTAAACTCTATGGAAAGGTCCCATTTATTGTGTGCGTGTTCTGTGGTCTGATTGTAATGCTGAGCGAAACCATTAACTTTTTGCTAATTAAATTGGCAAGTTCACCCCAAAGAAAGGCTGTATTGTTCAAGTCTCACTGGAGGATTTCTGCGATGTCTCAGTTGGACAGGATGAAACTTAAATCTTGTCCACCAATAGGTTATTCTATTGGAATTGTAAGGAATGTGAAAGCGCATACTTCATTTACTATAGCGGATAGCACATTGAATCTGACAGTTACCTTGATTTTGATGAATGGATAGTTAGCTCGTTAGTTTTTAATTATACATTTGAATAGAGGCTAATAAGGTGTTGCTAATGCTGAGTGCTTGCCTATTTTATTTATAGATATGTGTTTAAAACAGTAGTTAATATTTATGGAATCCGGCTCGTGGATTAGGCTCCGAAATAGTTAAGACGTTGGGTAAGTTGGTTAATTTGCATCATCTTGATCCCAGGAACCTTGTGTAAAGCTAACCGCTTAAAAAACTTGATAGATTTTGTCTGCAGTAAAGAAGCAACAAAATACATACACATTTGAATTATCCAGAGCTGGTATATTCGTGATTGTAGGTACATACCTACTGGCATACATGGCACGTATTTTCTGCTCGAAACCTAAAACACTTAAATAGTAACCTTAAATTTTATACTTCTTATGTATCATTTCAAATATATTATTTATGCAAACATATACCTTATAGCAGAGAAAATCTCATGTTGTTCTCGCGTACTAAGTAAAATCAAGGAGTTGAAGTGATATGTGGTAAAATGTCATGTTCTTAAGCCCTGAAAACTACCTTTCTTCTACTTGGAACGTCAAAAAAGTACCTGTCCCACCACAGTTTACTAAATATTTAAAATCAACGGAGCATGCAAACTTCGATATTTATTAAATTTTTTAAACTAAAAAAATGAGGAAATGGACAGAGAAAAACTCTGATTTTACTAGATGTCTCTAAAAGTACTCTACTGCGTTTAGTAATTTATTGGCAATTGCCATTATCACTGTAATTTTAAACTTTGAGTGTGAAAGTAAAATTCTATTTAAAATGGCTTTGTCACGCGGAGCTTTTAAGGTGCAAATGTTTCTGCAAACTATGATATACACCACAATTACCATAACAAGTGAGTTAATGTGTCCAGACTCGTATGTAGCAACAACTGAACCGTTTAATAATTCGAAAGTTTCTCAAATAACTTGGCAATCGGCAAAATTATTTATTGTGTTGTTATTCCTTGGATGTTCTTGTAGTATTGTTTTCTTGCTCAGAAACTTTGATTCGGCGAGAGATTTTGAACAACTGGGAGTGTACGCTTCTATTGTTGCCATTACAGCAATCTGTCTTGCAGGATACATGATGTTGGAATTACATCAAGAAAACGGGAACTACATTATCATCCAACGATTTAGACTAGTTACTATGACGCCACGTGAACCAATAACAATTAACAACCTGAAAAGTTTTAAAGTTTTAAAAACGTTTTTGCTGGAATTATTGATTTACGAGTTTTCAATCTCTGTTTTGTCAGTTCCGATTTATTTTCTAACTCTTCCTCTCATTCGGGACTATGATCCTTTTCAAGTGTTTCTGATAACGTTGCAATGTCCACATTTAGCCGCAAAAATTGTAACAAGCGTACTGTATCTGATGCTTGCGTTTCACGCAGCGATTACAACTTTGAATGTTGTCAGCCTCATTGTTCTCTTCGTGGATGCAATTCATACAAAATCCATTCAACTTTTGGTGCCGAAATTATTTCGCCAAAATAATGCAAAAATGGTTGCAAAGTTTAGAGAATGTTTTGAACTCCACAGGATTCTTCAACTTTTGTTGAACGTTGCAAGCCTAGTTACGAAAGAATATACAGGACTTTTGGTATGGTTTGGAGTTTTGATAACAGCCCTCAGTGGATGCGGTATCATCAAGCTTTATGGCGTTGTCCCAAAGTATGTGTATTTAACTTGTTGTCTCGTTGTTCTACTGAGCGAGACAACTAATTTCACGCTGATAGCGCTGGCAAGTGCACCAAACCAGAATTCGCTGTCCTTCAAAACTCAATGGAAGTTTTGGGTCAAATCTCGTAACGATAGGTTGAAGTCGTGTCCACCGATTGGATATTCTGTTGGAGTTGTTAGAAACGTGAAAGCTCACACATCTTTTACCATTGCTGATACTGCATTTAATGCCACGGTGACGTTGGCTTTGATAAACAAGTAGTTTATATGTTAAAATTAGTGTTACGAAGTTTAATAATTAACAGATTTATAATAATGAAACTAGCGACACAATCAAGTTTACTTATATAATTAGCATAAAGTTATATTCATTGTATCGTTCCTTTACTCACAAATAGAATAAAAAATTACTCACTAAAATTATAAAATGCATTGAAAGTAATTCTAAATTTAGATTTAGAAAGTAATTCATAATTTTTGAAACTGAAATTTATAAAAACGGAATTCATATTTGTCATTTTCAGAGCCAGTTTTAACGAATTTTTGGGAAACAAAAAATATGCTTCGGTTCTTCTTCTTTCTAATACAATTTGACTGGTCTCCAATTTTTATTTTAAAATTCCATAAAGAGCTGTAAAAGTTCATATTGTAATTTTCAATTTTCCTCATTTCTTATGATAATAGTATTGAAAGCTCGCATCGTATAAAATAACGGCAATGATCGTCCACATGCGTTCAGTAAAATTCAATTATTTTAAGTTCGTCATTTTATAAATTATGATAGCTGGAAGAATGGCATTTGTAGGCATTTGGGCTCGCGTTGTGCAATAACTTTGTAAAAGTCCAAATTCTATTAAAATCCATATTTTCAAATTTCAATAGTGAAATTGGATACTTTTGATTGTTCATGATATCAAAAATAGGGATGTACCTTAAATCGCTAACAAACCAATTCTATTTAATAGTCTTTCCAATTTTTAAAATGTCGCAGAGACGAAGTACCGGTACAAGGTAAATTAGTAATTGAAACGTAATACTAAAGTCTTTTCTATCCCCATTCTAATTTTGACTTCTAAAATATAATTAAAATGAAGAATGGTGTTTTAAATGTATGTATTAGATAATTTAATGTCATTTATCCACAACACGGTAATTTAAAAGTAGCGTTGATTCTAAATACCTTGTTTAACAAACAGTCTTTAGTTATAGTAAATATAATAACCATTCGTTAAGTAAAAACAAAAAGATCCGTTCATTTACTTATTTGTATGATAGCAGGTGTTGCATCTCTGCCACCAGACTACTTGAATATTCTGAAACGCAAAAGTCATGTTGTATAACTGCACTAATACAGTAATCTATTTGAATGTTAGGTAAGAACTTTTCCTGTATACCCTACCTAAAAACCGATTGCTTGATTTAATCAACTCCCTGTAGTTTTGCATTTATAATCCGTTATTCTTTTAATTCACTTAAACGAATAACTCAATTTTCTTGAGGACATGCTGAAATGATACTTATATCCACCCCAATTATAGCAAATAACAACACTAATCGTATGCGAATTTATAAGGAAGTCGATTACATTTTTTCAAACAGTGTTTAAAGTTGTGTACTTTTTTAAATCATCAAATTATCTTTGTAATTTTCTTAGTCCCATGCGATCAAATCCACCGGTTTTTCCAGACTTCGGCAATTATTATAAAATTGAGCCTATTTAAAGAGCAACCAATAATTTAAACACCAATTTCAATTCAAGACAAACCTAGTCGTTATTTGATATTAAATAAAAAAACTCGGCAATTCCAAACACTTTTATTAAAGCTTCAAGTATAACCTATGGCAATCTAAAGGATTGCAGTAATGGAACCAATTTCTCCCGGTGTCCAGTCACCTTGTCAAGACGACGTTTTGACAAGATTATGTAAATTGTCAGAATGGCATGAAAAATTTCAGATGACCAAAGTGACAAGACCTATTTCGAAGCAAAACCAAACTTGACAACTCGCAGAAACAAACTTGACAGGATTTTATGGTAATATCTCTTTGGGAGTAGAGATAAATATTTTGGTGACGGAAGAGAAGGTTTATATAAATTATGGGTTAGGTTATTTAAGGGTTAGGTTTAATTTACAAAACGAGACTCTACGGTTATAAATCGGTGAAAGCATGCACTATTACGTATACGGTATAGTGCTAAAACGTCGGATACAGAACGAGTTATGCCTCGCCATCTTGTCAAGTTTGTTAAGGTACAATTTTTTGTCTTGTTAAGTTGGTTTAGTGAAGATTTTTTGTCTTGTCACTTTGGTATAATGACAATTTTTCGTCATGTCAAGTTTGCTCAACTGTGTTGTCACTTTTGTCAGTTTTTCGATTTCACCCAAAATGATCATTTCTTGGATCTTGTCAGAACGTCGTCTTGTCAAGGTGGGCATGAATCATTTCTCTCAACTTCGTAATCTGCTGTCATTTATGTATACATTTCAAAGCAAATTTCAGTATTAAATTCGCTCATTGCGTGCAAAACAAAAATTACAAGATTTTTATTGGCCAGTGCCCATTACATTCACAATAATGAATTTTTCACTACTTGCTCCTGGTCGAGCAAAGTACGACCAGTTTTTAGAAACGCTCAGGAACCCAAGATATGATGCTTTCATGGTAAATCTCGTAAATCCATATAAAATCGTCAAGTAAAACATTCAAGAATACAGTATGGCTCTATCATTAGCAGCCTTAAAACTTCAACTATTTCTTCAAAAGCTGGTGCGTACACCATGCTATATTATTTTAGTGAATACAACGAACTTAAATTCTCAATACCGTGCAACCCAAGAACCCTTTAAAAGCAGCAGATATTCCCAAATAATCTGGACGACTACAAAGGCGTTCCTAATTCTTCAGATTTTCAGCAGTTTAAGTCTTATCTTGCAGCTGTTACGAACCGCAGATTCTTACCACAACGACTTGGAGCAGTTAGCGGTGCATATGTCAATCATTACCATCGACCTAATCACATTAGCAGGGTACGACCACCTTGAAAATAATAATGTATGCGTTTTGCTCACACAAAGATTTCAGGTGATGAAAGTGGAAGAGCGTAAAAAGTATCGAAGTGAAACCATTCGCGAGCAAATTAACTTCAAGGTGGCAGAAGCTTTTATACATTTCTTCGCTATGTGTTTAGCACCATTTCCCATCGCATTTGCAGCCTTGCCACTCATTCGTGACTATGACCCACTTCAGTCTCTTTTTCGGGCCATTGTAGTTCCGCATTATTACAGTCCAATCATTTCAAAAGTTGTAGCGTGCGTTTTCTATTTAGTTTTTATTTCGCATGTTGCCCTTGTCAATCTTTCATTAGCAATCTTACTAATTATGTTTGTGGAAGCGGTTCATAAGCTCTCCTTTAAAATATTGATACCTAAATCTCCGCACTTGCTAAAAGAAACACTGCTCCGTGCAATGTTTAAAAGATCTATAAAATTGTACCGAATAATCCAGATGCTGATCAATCTTGCTACTTCGACCACCAAAACTTTTCTCGGTCTTCTTGTCGGCTTAGGCATTCTTTTGGCCTCATGCTGCTCCTGTGTGTTGATAAGATTTTACGATACAGTTCCCGTAATTCTATATCTAACTTGTTGTGTTATTGTGAGTTATTGCTTTTGTATGAATTTTGTGTTAATTACTTTGGCTAGCGCGCCGAATAGCAATGGTGCAAAGTGCGTGGGAGATTGGAAATGTTTGGTGAGATCCTCCAAATGGGCCAAGATGCAAATAAGGGCATGCCCAAGGATTGGTTACTCAATCGGGGTTGTAAGAAATGTTAAAAATCACACAGCTGCTACTATATCAGATATAATAGTTCAAACTACTGTAAATTTTGCAGTAATGAGTAGCGCTTGATATTATAGCTAAACACTAAACCTAAATATTTTTTCCATAGTATTGTTGTTAATATTATTGATCCACTATATAGGATAATTTTTGACGTTGGTGTAATAATCCATATTCTGTAAAGAGAACAGGGTTTATTACAACAACTTGAAGTGCTTCTAACAGTTTGTGTAACACTAGGTTATGCAACAAGCATATTTGGTCAAAATAAATACCTCTGTACTGTAAAATAGCCTT